>JADBJO010010839.1:0-15000 GCA_016801955.1 Conus betulinus | reverse complement strand
CAAAATCAGAAACACCCGAGGCTGGCAAAACAGACAGCTGTACGAGAGACGATTCGGAGGAGAAGATGAAAGTAAGAGTTAAGTAAGAGCATAAACAGAAGGAGACAGAATCATAGGATGTTGTGGATGGTTCTTGTGTTCATTATCATACCTTCATGTTCCAGTTTCAGCGCAGGTAGTACGAAGGGCTGGAGTTTGAAGAACAGCCAACTAACGCAGTGTTTCAGCTCCGCTGTTCACAGGACTCTCTGAGCTGTACAGTGGAGCGGCCAATAAACGAGAACATGAATATGACATGGATGGGAGGTGGGGGCAAAACGATGGGCGTGCGTGTCTTCAGCAGACGTGTCCCTAAATCAGCTGAAACGTTCGGCTGCTGTTTCCCAAATGATGAAGAACCTCTCTTTGTCTCTGTGTGTGTGTGTGTGTGTGTGTATTGTGGTGTGTGTGTGTGTGTGTGTGGTGTGTGTGTGTGTGTGTGTCTGTGTCTGTCTGGTCTGTCCCTGTCTGTCTGCCTCCTCTCTCTCTCTCGACCTCTCTCTCTCTCCTCTCTCCTCTCCTCTCTCGCCCTCTCTCTCTCTCTCTCTTAACAAATTGTCCACAAGACCACAGACATTCATAACACCCTTGAGAACCGACCTCACTATTTAGACGTGACTTCTTAAAGAAATGCGTGTGTGACTGATCTCCGCAAGGAAGTCTCCCTTCAACGATCTAACAATTCTGACTTCATCCCTTGATTTAATCCTCCCGCCCCGGTTCGTTTTGCTACCATCGATGTCTCCCGTCACACCTCCCTCTCCACCCACCCAACCCCCCTACCCCCCCTTCTACCCTCGTCATCGTTCACCCTGACCTGGATGGTGTCTCCTACCCCCCCCCCCCCCCCCCCCCCCCCCCGTCCCCCCCACGCCTCATACCTCCCGAGACATATAAGGTTTGAACACACAGTTTCACCCATTTAACCACCTCCTTTTTTCTTCCCCACGCCTTATCCTTGCTCTTCCCCCTCGGTCCCCACAGCCTTCTGTTCCCCATCCTTCCCACGATCAAGAATTAAAGGTATATTTTGTTAAAGGTAAGGTGTGTGTGTGTGTGTGGTGTGTGTGTTTAATTTACTTGTGAGTTGACCTCAGTGCGGTGACAGCCCCCCCTGATATGGCCCTTTGCGGTCGGCCGGGCTGTAAGCAACCTTACCTTACCTTACTTTACTATACCTTACCTTACCTTACCTTACCTTTAACCTTACCTTGCCTTGCCTTGCCTGTGCCTTGCCCTTACCTTACCTTACTATACCATACCTACCTTTGCCTTACCTTACCTTACTATATTATACCTTACCTTACCTTACCTTGCCTTAACTTACCTTACCTTTACCTTACCTTACCTTACACTTACTATACCATACCATACACGTACCTTTGCCTTACCTTACCTTACTGTATTATACCTTAGCTTACCTTACCTTTACCTTACCTTACCTTACCTTACCTTACTATACTATACCATACTAGATCTTACCTTACCTTACCTTACCTTACCTTACCTTACCTTACCTTACTATATCTTACCTTTACCTGTTGTATTTGTCGTTGTCTGTGTTACCCCTTTTTTTTTCGTTTCCCCTTCATGTTATACTTAGTTGCAAGAGGAGCTAACGGCAAACACCCTGTCTGAAGAGTGTGTTTAGTGGTTTGGGGGTCTTCTGTCACAAGTCTGTCTTTCCGTTTATTTCCATTTCAGCTGAACTTTCTGACATCAAAGCATAGCTCAACACCACAGACTTTTAGCCTCAGTGAATTTTGGGAAACTCGACGTGCTCTCAAACGAGGAAACAATGATGATGATGATTATGATGATGATGATGATGAGATGATGATGGATGATGATGATGAGAGAATGTGAAAGGGGTGGTGAGGGTGAAGGTGGAGGGATAATAAAGGCGAGAGGATGTAATCTGTACGCGTTTTCCAGTGACGTTGCTGCAGAATTGAACCAAAACGTTTTTACACTTCTGCAATGTTTATGTGGGAATCCCGCCTGGCCCCCCCCCCCCCCCTCTCTCTCTCTCCTCTCTCTCTCTCTGTCTCTCACTCTCTCTCTCTCATCTCTCTTTCCTTTCTCCTCTCTCTCTCGCTCGTCCTCTCGATCTCTCTCTCCTCTCTCTCTCTCTCTCTCTCCTCTCTCCTCACCTAGAGTATGTGAGAGATCAGGAAAGAGAAACTTTATGGCTAAGATAAATACGTTGATAGTGTTTTATAAATCTTTCTGGTGCTTCGCCAACCACTATGAAAAGAGAAAAGACAAGAGATACAAAAGTGGAGGAGGCAGAGTTTATTGCAACAACAACAAATACCTTTAATGACCGCGAGGGAAGGGTTTCTTCTTTTCTGTTGTGTTCCTAACTTTGTTATCCTTTGGACAGAAATGGTTGCAATGTTTGGTCTACACAACGCACTGCAGAGCACACCCCGAGTTTGTATATTATATAATAATATATATAATATATATAGATATTATATAGAGAGAGGAGAGAGAGAGAGAGAGAGAGAGAGAGAGAAGAGAGAGAGAGAATGACTGTGAGGGAAAGGGTGTCTTCATTTCTTTGTTCTTTTAGCTGTGTTTACCCTTTGGCAGAAATGAGGTTGTAATGCTTGGTTTTCACAATGTGTGTGTGTAAGGGGGGGGGGGGGGATGCAGTACCACGGGTTAAATCTGACCGCAAACTGGTTTCAGTCAGTCAGTCAGAAATGCAGATGACATTGATGAAAACATTACCTGGATATCATTTGCATTTTATTCCAATGGAAATTTGCGTTCCTTTCTGTTCTTCGTAAAGAACGTCTTTGATTCTTGTCAATTTAATTCTTATCTTTGATCTATCTAAATTTTACGCTTTCTCATTATGAGTTATGTCTGCCTCATGCACCCTGTTTATTCATTGCAGGTCCCACCACCCACCTCTGTCACTTCTCCACTGGTCCCCCTTAAAACCCCCCCCCCCCCCCCCCCCCCCCACACACACCCACACCACCAAGCCTTCTTCTTCCACACGCTGCATCATCTTGTTTACGTGACGGTCCACGCATAATGTGAGCATACGGCACATATCATTGTTCTTCCGTCTCCCAGCTGTGTGTCTGTCCATCCACTCTTTCAAGCGCGTTGATCATGGGACTCGTTGAGCTGTGTGGGAATTAGATGTCAATAAACGAGACAACAAAGACGACACGCACGGAAAGACGAGGGAAACAGTACGTGTTTTTTGCGAAAACGGTTGACGCGATTTTTACTTTTCTCCCTTCTGAAGCAGAACCCTCCTCTCTCTCTCTCTCTCTCTCTCTCTCGTCCTCTATCTCCTCTCCTGTCTCTCTCTCCTCTCTCTCTCTCTCTCTCTCTCTCTCTCAATCTGCTCAAAATCATGATCGAGGCGATTGACACATAATAAAAGCAATAACAACAGACCATAGATGTTACGAAGACATAACTTCTGAAGGAAACGTATGAGTTATTAATCTTCATCGACAGCTGTGCCCCTTTTCCTGTAGCTGGTCTGAACTCGGCCCCTTGATTTATCCTCCTGTCCGGCTTATTTTCCAGACAACAATTAACCACCTAAATCCCCCCCCCCCCTCTCCTTTTTTCCTGATCGCCCCTTTTTCCTCCTCTCCTCCACACTCTCTGAACTTTATGGATCATACTCCCCTCCCCCAACGCCTCACTCCCATCGAGAATCAGATTTGTTTTACACACCAGTGACTCAAAATGTGATAATATAGCGTCCTATATCTTTTGTCATCCTCATTTTCCCCCCACCACCTTATCCCGTTTTCCTTCCCCCCCCCCCCCCCCCCCCCCCTTTGCCTCTTGCCTCTATCTATTCTCCTCCTTTTTTTCTTCAATACACGTCCACCCACCCTTTTTCCTCCCATCCAATTAAATGCTGGCCGTTGAATGAGTCATTTTCGTTCTCCTTTCCTCTCCCTCCCTTCCCAGTGCTATTACCCTTGCAGGAGGGCTCATGTTGAGCCGGCGTTTGAAGGGTGTGGTTTGGGGTCTTCTGTTACATGTCGTTCTCTCTGGTTCCACCTCAGCGCCAGTCAATAAAATGCCTAACTTAAAGCACACTCAACACTGCACTGCACAATTTCAGCTACAATGATTATGGGGACACTGGTTCATCTTGTCCAACACTGGTGAAAACGAGAAATGTCACAGGACACAGAGTTAGAGAGAGAGAGACAGACAGGAGAGAGAGAGAGAGAGAGAGAGAGAATGGGGGAGGAAAAATGAGAGTAGGGTATGTTTGGAGATGGGGGAGGAATAATGGGGGATCGTTGAGGGACTGGGTTTGTATCGTCCTGCGAGCTTTTAGTTGATTGCTCTCCCAAAGTGAATCGGAACATTCCTCATTCTTTTGCCCGACTTCTCTCTCTCTCCTCTCTCCTTCTCTCTCTCTCTCTCTCTCTCTCTCTCTCTCCCTCTCTCTCCTCTCATCCCACTCACATCCTTCTCCCTCTTCCTCTGGTGTGTTTGTGTGGTGGGGTGTGGACGGTTAACAGTAGCTACAGATATTCCAGTGAGACTCGGACTTGCCGGGAGGGGGGTATTTAAGGTAGATTTAACGGCTCAGACAAATCTATTGATAATTTCAGGAACTTTCAACAGGCACAGGCGGATAGAGATAAGAGAGCGTCCGACGACAGCAGAAAGAGTGAGAGCGGAAGAAAGATAGAGAGAGAAAGACAGAAGAAAGAGAGAGAGAGACAAGAAGAAAGATGCAGAGAAGAAGAGATGAGAAAGAAAAAGAAAGAGACGAGAAAAGAGAGCGGACGACAGAGAGACAGACAGACAGACAGACAGGTATACACACAGAGACAGAAGTGGAGAGAAAAGAGAGAACGATTTTCTGGCATAACACGTTGATTGCTGGAAGGAGGGGGGGGGGGAGGAGGAGACAGGGGTTGCTGATGGTGAGGAAACAGAGTTGGAGAAACGAGGGAGAAGGAAACTGACAAGCATGAAAAGTTTGTAACGGCACTGCTGCTTAACCAACTGTGAAAGTCTCTCTCTCTCTCTCTCTCTCATCTCTCTCTCTCTTCTCTCTCTCTCCTCTCTCTCTCTCTCTCTCTCTCTCCTCCTACTCTCAATAATTCTATAGACTACAGAACAAAACCAAAGTGCTGATGACATCAATGAAAAAAAAAAACTACCTAGGATATCATTAAACCAATTAATTTCAAAGGAAAGCCTTGTGTTTTATTGTGTTCTTTATAAACAACGTCTTTTACCCTTGTTAATCAATTCTTATCTTTGATTTCGATTTCACGCTTGCCAGTGTGATCACGTCTGCCCCACCCATCCTGTTTATCCATTGCAGTTCCCTCTGTCCCCTTCTCCACTGACCCCCCCCCCACCCCCCCCCCCCACATCTTCCTCCACATGCTGCAACAGTCGTGTGATACGTGACAGTCACGTGTATATGAGCATACGGTCCAATCATTGTTCTCCCAATGCTCAAGCCTATGTTCTGCCCATCCACGCTTTCAAGCCGTTGATCATGGGACTCGTTTAGCAACTCCACTTTCTATTGAGATGCAATGCTTATATATGCCTTTCAGAGAAAAATACAATACTGACTAAAGCACAGACAATTTCAGAACGTGAACTCTATTGAACTAAAACAATTACTTGCAAACGAAAATGTGCATATTACAAGAAATATTGCTATGTATATTTACATTTATTATGCACTGAAAAAAAGAAAGAACTCGTATCCCACACAGTATGAATAATTAGTTACCCTCATAAATTAGCATTATTAGTACATCGAAAAATATACTTTTGTTGTCATTTCTCCTTTTTTTCTCTTTATGTGTGCACTGCACACCTCACATTGTTATAGGCCGGAGGCCTGAAACATTAAAATTGTGTTCAATTTCTCTGATCAATCCTTTTCTTTCTCCCAACACTCTCAGAACTCTATGGACCTTACGACCCTCCCCCCCCCGCCCCCCCCCCCCCCCCCCCCCCCCCCCCCCCCCCCCCCCCCCCCCCCCCCCCCCCACTCCCAACGCCTCTACTCGTCACGAACCATCAGATTGTTTTACATATACTGTTACTCAAAATTGTGATGATATAGCTTCCTAACCCGTTGTCTCCCCTCTTTCCCCCCACCACCTTAACTTCCTTCCCCCTCCCCATTTTTTTTTCACCCTATCTTGGTCCTCCCTCTTCCTCCCATACACGTCCAACCCACCCTTCTTCCTCCCATCCAGTTGAACGCTTGCCAGTGAATGTGTCATTTGAAACCTCTTTCCCTCTTTCCCCTGTGCTGCAACTGCATGAGGAGCCAGTGTTGAACGAGCGTCTCAGGAGCATGGTGTGGGGGTCTTCTGTTACATGTCGTTCTGTTTGGTTCCACCTCAGCACCAGTCAATAGCATGCCTGACTCAAAGGGCAACTCAACACTGCACAATTTCAGCTACGATGATTCTGGGATGCCGTTCATTTGTTGCCCAACGCCAGTGAAAACGAGAGAACAAAGATGCGAAGAGAGAGAGAGAGAGAGAGAGAGAGAGAGAGAGGGAGAGGGAGAGGAAGAGGGAAAGGAGGGAAAGTGGTGAGGAGGGTAGGGTGGAGGTGGAGGAATAAATGGGGATCGGTGAGGACGGGGGTTTGTACGTCTGTGAGCTTTTAGTTGATTGCTGCCAAATGAATCGGAACATTCTCACTCTTTTCCAACCCTCCCTCCCCCCCCCCCTCTCTCTCTCTCTCTCTCTCTCTCTCTCTCTCTCTCTCTCTCTCCTGGGGTGTGGACGGTTTAGCATAAAGCTACAGAGATATGGAGACAGAACAAATGGCGGGAGGGGTATTATTAGGGGGGATTTAAGGCTAAGACAAATCTGTTGATAATTGTAGAACTCATCAGACAGGAAGAGAAAGAGAGATAGGATGGGAAACAGGACAGACAGACAGACAGAAAGAGAGGAGAGGGAGGAGAGAGAGAGAGAGAGAGAGAGAAAGAAGAAAGAGGGAGAGAGAAATAGAGAGAGAAAGAGTCAGAAAGACAGACAGAAACATAGACAGAGAGAGACAGACATGGAGAGAAGAGAGACCGATTTTCTGGCACAATACGTTGATAGCCGGGGAGAAGGAGGCGGGGGCAGAAGTGTGTTACTAGCCCCCACCCCACCCCCACCTCTACTTGGTGTTGCAGTTAAAGCGGAAATGGACGAAACGCTGGAGTGAAAAGCACAAGTCAGTGGCTGAAGTGTGTGTTCGGGGGGGGGGGGGGGGGCTGTCTGCCCCATCAGGGGGTGCTGATGGTAAGGACACAGAGTTGAAGAAACGAGGGAAGGGACACTACAAACATGAACAGTTCGTAACTGTACTGCGGCTTAGTCAAATGGACATTCTCTCTCTCTCTCTCTCTCTCTCTCACTTCTCCTCTCTCTCTCTCTCTCTCTCTCTGTTGTTGCTCTCTCGTCTGTCTGTCTGTCTCTTCTGTCTGTCTGTCTCTCTCTCTCTCTCTCTCTCTCTCTCTCTCTTTGTCCATTCTTGTGTCTGGTCTGTCCCGTTCGTCTCTCTCTCTCCATCCTCACTCTCCCTCTCTCTCTCTCTCTCTCTTCTCTCTCTCGTTCTCAAATCTCTCCTCTCTCTCTCTCTCTCTCTCCCCTGTCTGTGAATATCTTACCAGGTTGATCACCCATTTAGAGACACTAATGAATCTAAGAAAAGATGACCGAAGACAACGTTTATGTAAAATTAGTGCTTTCAAAATAAACGCTTTCACTTTCTTCTGTTCCCTGATGAAATTCTTGTTTCGCATAGGACTAAATTCTGATCTTCTATTGGCATTTCTGCTTTGTTATGTTGTGATTGTGTGTGTGAAAGTCCCCAGCTTCATCATGCATGATATGTCATGTCACCCCATCCCCCCCACCCCCCACCCCCCACCCCCCTCCCTCACCTTCATCCCTCACCCTCTTCACTAGGCTTGTCACTGTGACAGTCATTGAAATATGACCATATAACAAAACAACAAAAAAAAACCTGCCCTGGCCTACGTCCTTCGTGTGTATCTGTCCGTAGCCATTGTAAGTTTTCAAACCCCCAGTACCTAGATATAACATCCTAGTCACTCACTACCCAGTCTTCTCCTGGGCGTTCACAAACCACGGCAAAAATCAGAACTACCGTCAAATGAAAAAAAAAAAAAAAAAAAAAAAAAAAAAACAGACTACACAAAGACGGATCATTCACAGGAGAAGAGGAACGTGTGGACTTGAGAGGAAGGACTGAGAATGGAGAAAGATTTCTTTCCCCAACAATGCGTTCATAGAGCGAGCCTGTCTGTGCTGGTTATCCTACCTCTTTGTTCCAGCTCAGCGCAAATTGACGAAACGCTTTGACTTAGAGGAATAGCAAAAACAACATGCTTTTTACGGGCCCGCTGTTCACGAGACTCTTATCTGAGCTGTATGAGGAGTGTACAATAACGAGCAAACAAACGATCGCATGGATGGGAGGAGGAAGAAGGGGGAAAGGGACAGATGTGCGTGTCTTCAGCAGGTTTCCTGCTAAACCAGCTGAAACGGTTTCGGCGTTTTTCAAAACTGACGAACATTCTCTCTCTCTCTCTCTCTCTCTCTCTCCTCTCTCTCTCTCTCTCTCCTCTCAGCTATCTCTCTCTCCTCTCTCTCTCTCCTCTCGCTCTCTCCTCTCTCTTCCTCTCTTATGTTGATTCTCCTTGGAGCTCTTCTTCCTCCTTCTCTGTCGTTCTTGAAGTTGGAGAGGGGGCGGGGGGGGGGGGGGGGGGGGGGGGTCGTGTAAATTGTTTGCTGCTGAGTTGGGCATGTCTGGTGTCTTTCCGCTTTTTTTTTTTTTTAATCATTGCATGACTTGATCTTTTGCGACTCTTTTTCATTGTAGTTTGTGGTGTTTGATGTGCTTCTTTTCCTCCTCCTCCTCCTCCTCCTCTTCTCTTCTTCTTCGTCTTCGTCTTCTTCTTCTTCTTTCTCTTCTTCTTCTTCTGTCTCTCCTTGTGTCAGAGACTCCCTCTCTTTATTCTGCGTCTCCAAGTCCCCACCTCTCTCTCTCTCTTTGTGTCGCTCTCCACCCCTCCCTCTCTCCCCACACTCTCTTCCTCTAGTTATATTGGGCATTCTCTTATTCTAAACTGCTATGTATTCATTATTGTTATGAGTTTTATATATGCATTTCGATGCAATGATTTCTTCCCCGTATTTATTGTTTGAGGACTGGATGTAAAAAAAAAAAATTGACTTGGGGCGTATTCTTTTCCCTCATTAAACAACATTTCGTTCGTTCATTCTCGTGACCTCTCTCTGACCTATCTTTTTTCCTCTCTCTCTTTGCTTCTCTTTCTCTCCTCTCTCTCTCTCTCTCTCTCTCATCTCTCTCTCTCTCTCTCTCTCTCTCTCTCCATCTTCTCTCTCTCTGTCTCTCTCTCTCTCTCGTCCTCTCTCTCTCTCTCTCGTCTCTTTTGTCTCTCTCTCGGAGCTCCCAACCAATGCATAAAACACACATTAAAAAAGATGAAAAGCGACCTTACAACGAATCCAGATAGGACATCTCATGCATGAAGGAAAGGCTTATGCCACTTTTCCTCCTCTGACGACCCTCTCCCTCACTCCAACCCATTCCGCCCTCGTCCCAGGACTTACCCTCCTGCCTTGCTCATTTTGGATGACAACGATGAACCCTCACCCCCACCCCCCACCCCCACCCCCACCCCCCATTCCTCCCGTCTCCCAGCACAGCCCTTTTCTCCTCTCTGAACCATGTGGATCATAACTTCCATCTCCACCCCCTCCTGCCTCTCTCGCCCCACTCGTCGGCTAGGTATCAGGTTTGGTCTCCTTAAACATTCTCTGAGAAATCTGATAGCGTGGCTAGCTACCTCATCCTTATATGCCCCCCCCCCCCCCCCCCCCCCCATCCTCCTCTCCTCCAAAACACTTTGTCACATCTCTTTCTTTCCCTATCCCCTTCTTCTATTTCTGTTCTTTCCTCCCTCACCGTCCCCATTTCCTCACACACAACACACACACACACACACACACACACACACACACACACACACGCGCACACACACACACACACACACGCCCACAATCAACTCCCACCCCCCCCCCCCCCCCCCCCCCCCCCCCTCTGTCCACACCCCCCCAAAATGTTTTTAAAGTGTCTTTTTTTGTGATCCCCTTTCACCATTCCTTCATGCTTTGGCTGCAAGAGGATCTGACGTGGAACAGACGTCTGACAAGTCTGTCGGAGGCTTGAAGTCTACTGGAACGTCTCTCTCTCTACTTGGTTCCGTGTAAGCGCCAGTCGACAAAACGCCCTGACTCCAATGCACAGCACAACACTGTTCAGTTTACACCTGACCCCAATGCTCAGCTCAACACCGTTCAGTTTACACCTGACCCCAATGCACAGCTCAACACTGTTCAGTTTACACCTGACCCCAATGCACAGCTCAACACTGTTCAGTTTACACCTGACCCCAACGCACAGCTCAGCACTGTTCAGTTTTACACCTGACCCCAACGCACAGCTCAGCACTGTTCAGTTTACACCTGACCCCAATGCACAGCTCAGCACTGTTCAGTTTACACCTGACCCCAATGCTCAGCTCAACACTGTTCAGTTTACACCTGACCCCAATGCACAGCTCAACATTGTTCAGTCCTGACCCCAATGGACAGCTCAACACTGTTCAGTTTACACTTGACCCCAATGCTCAACACTGTTCAGTTTACACCTGACCCCAATGCTCAGCTCAACACTGTTCAGTTTACACCTGACCCCAGTGCACAGCTCAACACTGTTCAGTTTACACCTGACACCAATGCACAGCTCTACACTGTTCAGTTTACACCTGACCCCAGTGCACAGCTCGAGACTGTTCAGTTTACACCTGACCCCAATGCACAGCTCAGCACTGTTCAGTTTCAGCCAGAGCGCTTATCAAACAAGTTCTGTGCGGTCGAGCACCGGTGAAAATGAGGAAAACGAAGGAGAGAGAGAGAGAGTAGAGAGAGAGAGAGAGAGAGAGAGAGAGAGAGAGAGAGGAAAAATGGTTTATTCAGGTTAGGCCATAGCCTCTACTCAAGGGGGACCTATTTGCAATGGCACTTTAACGACAAAGAAAAGTAAGGATAGATCAACACAATAATGACAAATTCCAACATCTTTTGACCATAGAGTACAACAGATACATGCTTTAAGGATACATCAACACAATAATGACAAATTCCAGCATCTTTTGACCATAGAGTACCACAGATACATGCTTTAAGGATACATCATCACAATAATGACAAATTCCAGCATCTTTTGACCATAGAGTACAACAGATACATGCTTCAATATTAACATTCACATCCTTCAACTGCAGTCGCACGCCTTTTAAATGCCTTATATAGATACGTGCATACCTTCTTCAGTATTTTTTGGTTACTTTCAGCCATCAGTAAGGCTACATTGAATAGACACGGAGTTGCATAACATTTTCCTGGAATATATTCTTGCCGAAGCTCACAGAGGCTAGGGCAACAAAAAACATTAACCTCGTCTTCTTTAGCATCTCCGCACAAAGGGCATGATACCTGATTATGTCAGCACCGATGTGTTACTATGTCTGTTATTCCAAATCTAAGTTTTGTTAAATAACATCAAAGATATTAGAGAGAGAGAGAGAGAGAGAGAGAGAGAGAGAGAGAGAGAGGGGGGAGGGAGGGATAGCGAGAGAGGAGGGGACACGGGAATAGGTAGAGGGATGGGGGTGGGGGGGTTACTGGGGTTGCTGTTGCAGGTGGGGGGGGGGGGGGGGGAAAGAAGGAGGCTGACTGGCTATTGGCGTGTGTGCTTTTATTCAAATTTGTGTCACATTGTGTAAAAAGATCTTCCCTTTTTCCAAATTGATATGGAAATTCACCACCATCCCGGTTCTCTCTCTCTCCCCCCCCTCCCCCCTCTCTCTCTCTCTCTCTCTCTCTCTCTCTCTCTCTCTCTCTCTCTCTCTCTGGAACATGATAATGCTATCAACGTTAAATGTTTAAAGAAGTGCGCTCTGATGTTAATGAAGATGTCATCATGGTTGCATGTCATATTGTCCCCGAGGAGAGAAGAGAGGGGGCAGCCTACAATAATTGGAGTTTTAAATGGCATACAAGCTGGAAGGAAAATGTTAATATGGGTAGAAAAGGATGAGGTCCATATGAATGGGGTGATATGAATTGAAGATCAGGGTAAGAGCAAGTTCGAATGGAGAACATGATTCATTTTTTTTAACATACTGAGTTTAGAAAAAATAGACTAATAAGCGTGTCTCGAAGGACCTAATTACGAATAATGTTGGTGAATCTATTGCAGAATTCCGCATTTTCTATGATTTGAATATTGTTAATGAGTCCTATGTCAATAATTAGAATTGAGAACTTACACTTGTGTCTCCCCAGGGAAGTAGGGCAGTTGACCGTTTCTTGTGTCAGATGAACTGTTTGACATATGCACAGTTAACGAGTTGGTGAGAGTCCATTGTTCTGGAATCTACCCGTTGCATCTTCGTGGAGAACTTGTGTGAATGTTGTGTGCGCCAGTTACCACAGTATGAACAAAAAGAAGAAAAGCTGGTGTGGTCTACAGAACGAAGTGGAATGCACAAAGAGTGTTAGAATCTGATGACTTTAAAGTGTTCAAATGTAGCATGACAGTAATTCACTACTGGTGCAAATAGTGCCACAGAAAGTTTAAATACATCCAATGTACTGGATTCTAGCTTGTTTACTTGAGACAGGTGGGAGAAAAGATCAAAATCACGACTGCTTTGAAGTGCAGACACAAGAAAATGAGAATCATACGGCTCCTAGCCGAATCATCTGAATACAGGACTTTGTTGCACAAAGTGTCTATATCAAAGAAAAAAAAAGTATATTTACCTTAAGAGAGAAATAAAGTGAGAGAATGATGAACTAGAAATAAAAGTGAAAGGAAACCTTAAATGAGGCAGGAAACAGTAAATAATGAACAAGTAGGGGATACAGCTTCCATGATGAGATACGTGCACAACCATAACTCCAAATCAGTGTTGCCTACGACACCAAGTCGCCTGGCAGAAATACCAACGAACAAGGATACATCCCCAAACAGAGATGATCTAGGCTTACCATAGGCTTTGCACTTGACACACGTATACTGCAGAAATAACTGGAGAAATGAACAAACGCTGGTTAACATTTATTCAAGATGGACCACACAAACAGGAACACATACCGGTAACTTCGACTTGATTGTACGAAAGGAAATATTATATTTAAAGTTACAAGTCTCAAAGAGTCCAAGCATGAGCCGAAACTTTTCAGGTCAACATAAAATCTTTAAACAGACAATTTAAGGTTGTAATGACAGCCATCAACAGTGCTATGTTCATTTCTTCAATGCCTTCATTAGCCTCAAAAATACGTCAGTATATCAAGTTGCTGAACATCAACAGCTAGAGGAGATAGAGAACGAAGAGACTTTCTTTAACAATCCAATTCCTAACATAAAAGTAGTTACCAGCATAAGAAAGTTTTAAAAATGAAAAGTTCCTGTCCACTCGAACTTTAGCTGAAATTTTAAAACACTTGAATATGGCAAACGTTCATTCTCTTGTTGATTCATTTGAAGCTGGTTTGATGGTGAAATATTTCCCACGAAACGGTGTAAGTCTAGAGTAGTTTCAGTCTACAAAAGGAGAGACACAACCAACCCATACAGTTATAGACGTGTAGCTTTAACAAATGTCGTAAGTAAAACCTACATAGATACTCTCAACAAGGAATTACATTTTTGTTCTTTATCTTTGTCCAACAAAGGGCTTAGACTTGTACGCTTGAATCTAAGAGTGTGATGTGCCTGCAGGTGTACAATTGTACCTTGTTTATGATTAGCTTCAAAGTGAGTGACTGTAGGCGGAAACTGAAACAATCGTTTGAAAAAAAAAATAATTACTACTCCGCCGAACGACAGAGACACACAAATTACACGACAAAAAACACGAAGAGTTTCCATTACAGATCTATTTTGCCCCTAATTTGAGTAGATAAGTAATTGTTCGTTCTTCGTGTGCATTGTCTTAAAATGTTGTTTGTCATGTCTGAAGAAAGCCAAAGAGGTCGAAACGCGTCGAGTTTTGTCTTTGTCATCGTTGGTCTCTTTCGTTCGGCGGAATGGTACTTCTTCTTTTGAGTTTATTGTATGATTAGTTCTGACGCACGACTTATGTCTTCTTTCACAGGTGAAGCTGAAACGCACGCCACCATGTCTTAATGAGTCTTTCTTTGTAAGTGAGGGTGAGTTCCTTAGGGCTTCGGAGAGAAGGAGGTAGAGAGATAGGAGTGTGACAGACGGGGGGGGGGGGGGGGGGGGGGGGGGGGGTCTACGGCTCAGACAAATCCACTGATGACTATACGTCTTTCGGTTCTTATCAGATAGGCACAGAGAGAGAGAGAGAGAGACAGACAGACAGACAGACAGACAGACAGAGACAGACAGACAGACAGACAGGCAGGCAGGCAGACAGACAGGCAGACAGACAGACAGACAGAGACAGAGAGAGACACTTTGATACTTTATTGTCTTTACCAAAGAGGTCCTTTTGACAAGGGGGGAATGGGTAACAGAACAAAAACATTTCCCTCTTGCTTTCCTGCAAACAAATAGTACACATTCATTCCTAGCGTGTATCAAAACAAAGGTTAACAAAAACAAAAAATAAATTCGTAACATTTCCTTATGTCCTCACGAAACAGGAGTAATGCAGTAAGGTTAAAACTAATAAAAAAAAAGCAACAACAACAACAACAAACAACATCTTAAGACTGACTCGACCATCCACTCAATCAAATGATGACATCGTATCTCACTGATCTCTTCCACGCGCGATGAATGATAATATTCATTCAGATATCTCTTGTAATGCGTTATCTT
>JADBJO010010838.1:62500-65000 GCA_016801955.1 Conus betulinus | reverse complement strand
GTCTTGACCAAAAAAAATCCAAATACATCAACGCAGGAAGATGATAATTTGCAACAATCACATCACATTTTTAGAGCTAAAATCGGAAGCGACAAAGGCGAAGGCGTCCCGAGAACACAGAATACACAGACGATGAATCAGAAGAATTATTTCCAGTAAGTAAAAACAGAACCGAGTAGGGCGAATATCGTTACCTTGCATACTAAACACAGGCTGTACCGTGTACTCTGTTCTGGAGAGAACGGACCAAGTGGATAGAGGATCTTTTTTTTTTTCCACGTTATAAGGGGGGGGGGGGGGGGGGGGGGGGGGGGGGGGGGGGGGGATATCGGGGTGGGGGGGGGTGGGGGGGGGGGGGGGGGGGTGGGGGGGGGAGGGGGGGGCGGGTGCGGGGGGGGGGAGGGGGGTGAGGATACGGACGGCGGGGTACGGGGGATGGGAGTTACTGAGCAAAAGGAGTATAGTATTAATGCATATCCACATGCAAATGCTTTACTACACACGTATATGTGTCACTAAGCCTGAACTTGCACAAGAACAGAGATGAGGATTTGATTTATCAAGCCTGAAAGTAGACGAAGAGAAAAGATCAGCTGAAAGGTGTTCAAAGTTAATAATGAAGACATTCATGAAGCAACTGCAGCATTAATTGCTTCGTTTCTAATGGCCATTGCTCTATAAATGAAATTACCAACACTCATAATAGTGGTCTCAATAGAACAGGCTAGCAACATGGACATTTTGAATAGAGAAGGGTTGTTTGTAATATTTAGTTGGAATCAACTCGAGGCGCAACTTATCGTACAAAGGACAAACCAGTAGAAAATGAAGCTCAGTTTCCGGTGCTTCCTTTACAATGTGGACAGAAAATGTCATGGTTTCTATTGCGATCAGTATATCGTAAAAAGTGGCATCGTAATGGCGACATTCCTAACCGAAACCTTGAAAGTAACCTGCGGATGTTAACATGTTTAATTACACAGAGGTAGTGACTGACTTCGAATAAGAGACTGGGTTATATGACCGATAAACATCGTACAACTCATGCGATTCGATAGCTGAATGCCAATCTTGGATGTAACAATCACTTAAACGTTTCTTGAATTCTGCAATAAAAGCTTTCACATTACCAACACTTTGCATTTTCCCAAACAATTCCAAACCCGAATCTGTAAAGAACATAGCAAACATTAGTCGTCCAGGTAATATAATTTTGATTCTGTAGATGTAGCAGCATATCATATAACATACGCTTTCTTCGGGAGTCTGTTATTATCCATACAAGCAACACGAAGCCAAAATCTGATACATTTTGCATAAGTATTAACATAAAGAGGGTATCTTCCAGATTCGCCGTACACTAAGTGCCTAGGAGCTTTTTGGACTTACACCAAGAAAATCTTTTTAATAGCAGCTAAGTGCACCCTTCAATTTTGTTCCTGGTTGGATGACAGTCCCCAAATCTCTGCTCCATAAGTTAAGATAGGTTGTATTTGGCAATCGAATAGCTTAAAGAAAATACCAGGAGAATGCTCACCTATTGACCATAGCATTCTGTTGATAGCAATCAATCCTTTCTTTGCTCTGTTTGCTAAGTCACACATAGTTGGTTGGAAGGATAATCTTGTAGTCAGTATTATACCGAGATACTTATACATGTTAACAACGGAAAGTTGAGCATCACCAAAAGTCCAATTTTCATTCAAAGCAAGGTAACCCCCCCATTCCTGAATACAACAATATTTGATTTTTTCCAGGTTCACAAGTAAATCTAAACGTTTTTGAGGTATTTATACAAGACATTCAGTTGGGTCTGCAAACCAATAACAGTATCAGAAAATAATGCAACATCATCAGCAAATAACAGAATCAAAAGTTCGGTGAGATCTGGAGAAAGCTGAATACCGTGTCTACCAAAAGTGTGTTTATATCTTTAGTTAGTTCATTGATTAACAGTGAAAAAAAGCACAGGTGACACACCCTCACCTTGTTTTAGGCCCCGTGGGCATAGAAAAGTATCAGTAAGGTCACCACTAGTTCGAACACAAGTCTTCACAAACATTATACACACTTTGCAATGCTTTCAAGAATTTTCCATTAAGACCATTAACAGATAGAACCTTCCACAATTTATCCCTACTCACTAGGTCAAAAGCCTTCCTAAAGTCTATAAATGCGACATAGAGTTTCCTGTGTCTTAACAACTGCTTCTGAATCATGCCAGTAAAAAGTGAAAATGTGATCTGTTGTACATCGTTTGTCACGAAATCCAGCTTGCTCCTCACCAATAATATTGTTCATCTCAATCCATTTGGTTAACCTTCTATTGAGAACAAAGCTATATATTTTACTACAAATGTTCAACAAGGAGATTCCACGGTAGTTATCTGGACTATTCCTATCGCCCTTCTTAAATAGTGGTTGCAAGATAGAGACTGACCAGTCTTCCGAAAACAAACCCTCATCAAAAATGGTATTGAAAAATTTAACAAGAAAAGGC
>JADBJO010010838.1:42500-45000 GCA_016801955.1 Conus betulinus | reverse complement strand
ATTGAAAGAAGAGGCAGATAGTTTGGGGTTAACACTAAATTTAGATAAAACAAATATAATGTTTTTCGCATGAGGGTCACCTGTCTGCTTGGGAGAAATGGTACTACGGAAATGTCGAAGTAAAAGTTGTCAACTCTTACAAAACCTTGGAATGCTGTTTACAACCAGACTTAGCCTTAATTTAACTTGGAATGAAACTTGTCAAAAGTGGGGAAAAAAAGGTGTAATGGAAATACTTAAGACGCTAAGAAAACTTAACTGTATTGATGTTTCTGTGTTTTGGAAAATGTTTGACACGCAAATTGTACCTCTCCTTACATATGCCGCTGAGATCTGGGGATTATACATAAATAGTCAGATGGAGAGAGTGCATACCTTTGCAATGAAACGTTTTCTGTATGTTCCAATGCACACTTCAAACAAACTTTATATGGCGTGAAACTGGGCGATACCCTTTACATGTAAAAACCTACATAAAATCGGTGTTAAATTTTGGTTTAAACTGTTGGAACTGCCACAAAATAGATTCTCTAGACAGGCATATGATATGTTGGAAAGAGGTAAAGAAAAGTGGGCTTCTCGGTTAAAAGACATTATGTCAGAAAACGGTTTTGCGATTGCCTGGATGAGCCAAGGTGTAGGTAATGAGCTGTTGTTTATCTCAGAATTTAAAACCAGATTAATTGATTCGTTTAAACAAAACTGGCATTCAGACATGGAGAATAAAGAAAAATATCGTTGGTTCTATTCTTTCAAAAGCATATTTCAATCTGAAAAGTTTCTAAAAGTTGTGTGAATAAATGGCACCGGACTAATTTAGCCAGATTCCGATTAAAAACCCTTGGTTTAAATGCTAACAAAAAATGGTTTCAGCCTGGTACGTCTACAGATTCACCTTGCCCTCTGTGTGTAATTCCATTGTTGATGATGGGATTCACTTCATTTTCTACTGTAAAGTCTATGACAACCTGAGAAAAAAGTGGCCATTGTTTGAAAAAGACATTGTGGTAAGAAAAGATTTGTTTTCTCTGCTTTTATCAGAAGATGACATTTTTCTGAATTTGTTGGCCAAATTCATTTCAGAAGCCTGGAATCTTAAATACAAAACAATCATTTCTGCTAGGTACTATGGTAAGGTAGTAATGAGAGAGAGAGAGAGAGAGAGAGAGAGAGAGAGAGAGAGAGAGAGAGAGAGAGAGAGAGAGAGAGACGTCGTATATATGTGTTATATGAAGAAAGTCACTGATACAAATATACGAACCTTAGTATGTTGAACTTTGATATTGTAAAAAACAATTTGTAATAGCCTTGGGTGGCCATTTTTCATAAAGTGTCACTTTCATTTAGAAAGATGGTTTTCGTTATACTTTTTGTTTCATGTTAGTAATTTTGTTTGCTCGTTTGCACATTACTGAACCAGAAGGCTGATCATTCTTTTTTGTGCTTAAAAAAAAAATATGAAATGACGTATCACCCAAGTCATTAGGACTGTAAGTCAACGACATTAAAGTGTCAAAGTGTCTCTCTCATTGATGTGTTTTGTTTTGTAATTCGTTTGTCTCTTTCGTTCGGCGGAACAGTCTTTTTTCTTTAACTGTGTTTTAGTTTGCGCCTGCAGTTACCTCACTTTGAAATTGAAAAAAATCATACTTCTCAACAGTATAAACGCAGACATTTCGTATTTTCCATGCCCTTCTCATGACAGGTTCACGGGGGAAATGACTCGTGTAGACTGGACTTGCAACGAGCTCCCTTGGCGGAAGCTTATGATCCCGTCTAAACCCTTTAACCTTGGCGAAAGTCTGCGATGTCCTTTGTGCCTGTCTGCGCTCTCTTGATCTTGTTTTACATCGACAAAAAGAAGTGGATTACAGACAAGAAGAGAGAGAGAGAGAGAGAGAGAGAGAGAGAGAGAGAGAGAGAGAGAGAGAGAGAGAAGGGGTGGGGGAGGGGAGGGATAAAAGCAAGACACGGATACAGGCTGGGGAGGACAGCGGAACTGAGAGCGAAAACGAGGTCGAGAGATGTACTCTCTCTCTCTCTCTCTCTCTCTCTCTCTCTCTCTCTCTCTCTCCTCTCTCTCTCTCTCTCCTCTCTCTCTCTCTCTCTCTCTCTCTCTCTCTCTCTCTCTCTCTCTCAGATTAATTATGTTTAAAATAAACCAACAAGCCAAGCTGGAAGGCTTTTGGTTGCTGAAAATATACAAACAGATACATAAATGAATAAACGAATAAATAAAATAAATGAAAACTGTGGACTCGCCATGCTCTCTAACGCATTGTGAGAAAACATGAAAACATGAGAAGGAAGTGACCACGCCTTCTTGCAGTTGCACGCTTTCTGTTAAAATGCAAGAAAGCTTGGGACTGAAAAAAGTGTGTGTGTGTGTGTGGGGGGGGGGGGGGGGGTGGAGGCTAACTAGCTTTGCAACATGCCCAAGAGTTCCTTGTGTTGGCAGTTAGCACTAGTTGGACTTTGTTGCCCTACGTTCTGCCAGACA
>JADBJO010010838.1:25000-40000 GCA_016801955.1 Conus betulinus | reverse complement strand
AGACTCGGCTCGGCAGCTCGGGACGCAGAGTCAGCGTGGACAAGTCTGGAGCTTCGCCGGCGGACACCCGGAAGGACGACACCCTCCTCTCCTCAACAACCCACCAATGCTGACATCATGGGCATAATCCAGGACATGGGTTTGAGAATGGACAGTCGCTTTTCGGAGGTGAAAGAAGATCTGCACGTCCTACGAGAGGAGTACGGGGCCATGCAGGGTGAGCTGAGGGCACTACGAGGTGAAGTCACACGGGTCTGCGTCAGCAGAACGACGACTTACAGAGGAGGAACGAGGACCTGACGAGGAGACTGGACGTCTTGGAGAGGAGGACGGACGACCTTGAGGGACGGTCCAAACGCAACAACCTCATCTTTTACGGCCTGCCACGGAAGGACAACGAGTCTCCGATGGACTGTGAAGGTACGGTGAAGGACCTAATCAAAAATAAGTTGGAAATTTCTGAGGATGTACAGTTTGACAGGGTTCACCGGATCAGCTCCAAGCCTGACTCGCCAGTTATTGCCCGGTGTGTCTTCTATAAACAGAAGACATCTGTGCTGAAAGCTAAGGGCAAACTACAAGGGACAAAGATTTTCGTTGGAGAGGACTTCTCTGCTTCAGTAAGAGAGATTAGGAGACGGTTAACACCACATCTAAGAAGGGCAAGGTCAGAGGGTAAGAGAGCCTCGATGGTGTTTAACCACCTTCTGATCGATGGGAAGAAGTTCTCTGTAGACCGCGATGACAAACTGGTTGAGCTGAGATAGGGTGACGGCCGGCCCTCAATTCATCTGGGTAATTTTACTGTGTTTGTAAATGGAACAAACTTTGGGACGACACCGGTTTTGTTGCCACAGTGCGGTGTGGCTGACACGCTGCCAGCACGTGCTATCCATGAGACAGGTAACAACGCGGTGTGTTCTGTCCTTCGTTCAACCGTTGCCCAGGTTGGAAATGTAAATAGTGTTTCAAATGTTTCTGAATCTGTGTCACAGAACCCGTCTGACTTGTTTTCCGAAGATGTGTGTGTACTGTGTCACCTGATCGTGTTGATAGGAATGTGTTAAATTCTCCTTCTCTTGTCAGTAAATCGAAAGACTTTTCATTTCTTCACTGGAATGTAAATGGTTTATTCTCTCTAAACTATCTGACAAAGATTTTATTTTCATTTGTTACTTCTTTTGATTTTGTATGCCTGAGTGAAAACGTTTATGGAAGATTTCCAATCGTCTGTTTTTGTTGGCTATGAAAAATTGTGTAAACCAGCCATAAAAACTTACGTCTCGTGGAAGGCGATCTGGGGGCTTAGTATGTCTGATTAGAAAAGAATTCTGTTCACTCATAAAGCCTCTGGAGATTCAGTCAGACATTTTTTTGCGCTTTCATTATTAATAAATCTTTTTTGGGTACAATTAAAGATGTCTTATATGTGTGTTCATATGTACCGCCAGAAGGTTCGCCATATTACTATTCACTCACTGGTCATGACAATGGTATTGCTTTACTTGAAGACTTTATATGTGACTGCTGCTTTCTATTGGTGACGTTTATATAATGTTAAGTGGTGATATGAACGGTCGTACTTCCAACATTTCTCAAGAATTAGATGAAACTGTATTTCTTTTCAAAAACCAATGTCTGAGTGGTCCATTACAAGTGTGGGCAGAAATTCAGAAGATAAACGTTTAAATAGTTATGGGAAGATGTTACTAAATATGTGCACTGCATTGGATTTGTGCATTTTAAATGGTTTGTGTCAGGGCGACCTCAAAGGTTGCTACACATACATCTCTGAGTGTGGCAGCAGTGTGTGAATGATTATTTTTTATAATGTCGTGTGATATGTTTTGCAACACTTCTCAATGATTGTAAGTTATGTGTGGGTGAACGTGTTGATTCTGACCACATGCCTTTGGTATTATGTATTAATTTACACAGCTTAACCCCGCACTCTGTGAAAGAAAAAAAATGTTGTCAGTTTGGTTGAAAAGTATTGCTGGAATGATATTCATGTGGATTTGTTTAATAATGCAATGGATTCACCAGAATTTCAGCAAAGGATGCACATGGCAATTAGTCTCATTGAGGTTAATGTTGATGACGCTTTACTTGTTTTTAACAGCTGTCTAAAAGTCGCTGCGGAATGTATGAGGAAGATGATTATTAATGTAAATGAAAAAGAAGCTGGCGAAGACTGGTACGATAGGGAATGTCTTTTAAGTAAAAGAAATGCACGTAAATTGTTGATTAAATACCGTCGAACTTTATCTGTACCTGATCACGTTGAGTACTGTAATGCCAGACGCGATTATAAACATCTTTTGAAGAAAAAAAGAGAAAAGCATTTAACAGAGAATTATGTTAGATAAATTAGTCGCCTCCATGAAGTGCCAAAAGGAGTTTTGGGAGACAATGCGCAAAATTCAGAAAAGAAGAATTCAACCCCAAAAAAAATATCAGTCTGGAAAATTGGTTTCAACATTTTAGAAAATTGCTTGAAAGAAACGATGACAGTGACAACAATATAGGGCAAGGAGATGAGAGTGTTAACGACGACGACAATCATAGTCATTTAAATCGCCCTATTTCGAAAGAAGAAATCATTTTTGCTTTAAGTAAACTGAGAAATCGAAAAGCTGCCGGACCAGATGGGATCATTGGTGAAATGATAAAAAATGCATGCAGATCCGATCTGGTGATGAATTTTTTCTCAAAATTTCTGAATACTCTATTTGATAAGGGTGTGTTTCCTAAAAGCTGGGCCGAATCTATTGTTCTCCCATATAAAAAAAGGTGACGTTAATAATCCAGACAACTACAGAGGGATTTCGCTGTGCAACATCGGCAGTAAATTATACAGTGCTATTATCAATAGAAGACTTCAAGAATGGGTCAAGAGAATAATATTACAGGCGAATTTCAAGCTGGATTTAAACGAAATTATTCGACTATAGATCACATGTTTACTTTGATGGCCTTTGTTCAAAAACAGTTTTGTCTAAATCGAAAATTATATGTAGCTTTTATTGATTTTGAAAAAGCATTTGACTCTGTCAACAGGAGTGTTTTGTGGCCAATTTTGGTGAAGCATGGAATCCGAGGTAAATTATATAAATGTGTTTTGAGCATGTATGATTCTGTGAAAGCGAGAGTGAGATGCGGATCATCTCTAACAGACTACATAAACTGTACATTGGGAGTTAAAACAAGGGGATGTCTGTAGTCCCATTCTTTTTTCTATGTTTATTAATGAATTAACTTTAGAAGTAATACATAATGGTAAGCATGGAGCTCAGTTAGTAAACGATGCATTGGAGATTTTCATCCTCCTCTTAGCTGATGACGTTATATTAATGTCAGAAACGATAGTTGGTCTCCAAAATCAATTAAATAGTTTAGAAAGAGAGCTCTGCGTCACTTCAATGAAAAGTAAACATGGCAAAAAGTAATATCATAGTGTTTAGGAAAGGTGGACATCTCGCTGCTCGGGAAAAATGGATGTACAATGGAATGCCTATGCCAGTCGTGAATGTCTATAAGTACTTTGGGTATATATTTTTCAACACGTTTAAGTTTCGGTTTTGCTTGCAAAGACCTTGTAAGTAGAGCTAAACGTTGCTTACTTTGTTTTAAAAAGAAATTGCGTATGCTTAACAATGAGTCTCTTACACTGTTTTTAAAGTTGTTCGATTCTCAAATTCAGCCCATAGTACAATACGGAGCTGAGTTATGGGGTCTTGATACTGCTTCTATACATATTGAAAAGATTCATTTAAATGCATTGAAAAAGTTTCTCGGTGTTTCAATGCAAACGCCAAACGATTTAGTTTATGGGGAGAGACCAATAGGTATCCAATCCATTATTGTCTTTGAAGGTGCATTCGTTACTGGCTAAAATAACCCGGATGGAAACCTAGTAGACTACTACCATATAAAGCATATAAATGTTAGTACAGCTAGATGCTAGGGGTAAGAGTAATTGGGCCTCTAAAGTGAGGTTAAAACTGTACGAATTTGGGTTTGGCTTTGTATGGGAGAATCAAGGTGTAGATGACATAAATAGTTTTATTTGTATGTTCCGTCAAAGGTTAATTGACTGTAACTGGCAGAGATGGAATTCTCATATCGAGGACAGTTGCCGTTTTGATGTTTACAAAGTGTTAAATCCTGCACACTGTATTCCAAAGTACTTATCAATGCAAATTAACAGACATATTAAACATATTGTCACTAAATTTAGATTTGGTGTATCGGATATCTGTGTACATTCTAACCGTTATCGGCCTTTTCTTGATCGTCATTTTACATGTCCGCTCTGTCATGAAGATGATGAAAATGAAGTTCATTTTGTTCTGTCTTGTCCTGTACTACAAGTTATCAGACAGCAATTAATCCCACTTAAGTATCTAAGAAAACCTTGTTTCTTCAAACTCATTATGTTAATGGCATCATCGAATGAAAGCACTACCAAACAGTTCGCTTTGTATTTGTATAAAGCTTTCAGAATGCGAAATTATGTGTTAAGATAACAAATGTTATGTTTGTCAAATTGAGTTTGCATTGATGAATTGCGTGATTTTAATTAAAACGGATGGGACAAAAAGAAGGGGCGAAAGTAGGAATCTCTTTTTTTTTTCTTTCAAAATATGGAAGATTACTGAAAGAAGAGTGAGAAGCAAACGAAGATGGAGTTGGGGGATGCTGGGGAGAGGTCGAAAGACAGATACTACCCCCAACCCTTAACAAACGCCTAGCCCCAATAGCAGTCTGGCTGTGACACTTCAAAGTACCCCCCCACCGCCTCAACATCCGCCCTGCATGCCTGAAATACAGGAGAACGGGTTAAGTAGCGGCCGATCATGCTCACAACGCCAACCATGAGGGACAGCCCGAGGGGCGAAGGACTATTAGTCCCCCATCACACCGTCTGCCCCCATTTGTCTCCCAAAGTGTTGCACAATTTTCCGTAACTTGCTGGCTCTTTCGTTGACGTGCGCGGAGAGCAACTGCACAAGAGAGTAGGGTAAGGGGTTTTCCCCGAGAGGTTTTAAACAGCCGCTGTGGTGCGGTGGTAGTTTTGTGGATTCCTGGCTGGACAAGTGTTGGTTTGAATCTTTTCAGATCCATTCATTTGGACGGGGGGGGGGGGGGGGGGGGGGGGGGGGGGGGTCTAACCTGAGAGGCTCACATCCAGAGTTGATTTAGCCATGGGCTCATATGGGAAGACTGGGGCCTCGCAGTCGAATTTCATTCACTTCTTAGATGTGTGTATGAGGATTTTGCCCAAACATCCTGACCAACATACCAGGTGCTCATATCACTTGAAACTGATTGACGTTGGGATGTATCATGGAATTATGTACATAGTAACGCCTTGTCATGCGGTTTCGGAGCTGAATGGAAATTCATTGTATCACCTCCATCATTCCTATCCTCTACAGACCTGAACGGAAATCCATAGCGTTATCTTCATCATTCTTATCCTCTACCAATCTAAATGGAAGTCCATAGCATCATATGCATCATCGCTATCCTCTTAGAACAGCTCCAAAACTGGTCTGAAATTATGTGTCCTTTCATCCCCCCTGCTCCTGGGATGAACTCTGTTGAGTTTCTTCTCCACCTCTGTACCCTAGGTCAGTTCCTGCAGAACTGGCCAGAACTGGCAAACAATGGGAAGTGTCGTTGGATGGGTATGACAGCGCCCTCTGGAGGAGAAAGTTTACTCAGGCTGGCTTTTTGACCAAGCAAACTGTTGTTGTCAGCAGGTGAGCTAAGTGGATGGTGTCCTGCACATGCTGGATCAAGACAGGTATCTGTGAACGCCATCAAAGCAGTTTTGTCAGCAGTGCAGTGTCTCCTGTGGCAAAATGCCCCATGATGTTGTTGTTGGAGTTGTTTGTGTTGTTATTGTTGTTGTTGATGCTGTTGTTGTTGTTGTTATTGTTGTCATCATCATACCCTGGCTGAACGACTCCAGGGATCATCCAAACAGCCGAAGTACTTGAACACTATGGTAAAAATGCATCAGCTGGGGATGAGAACATTACGTGCATGACCGTTTTTTTTACCACATGGGCAGCCACACTCTGACTTCGGAGGAAACTGGAGACTGATTCTGTTATGCTAGGAGCTTGTCACGACTGAAGACAATTCCCGCATAACTATGCAGAGCGTAACAACAATTTAATGTAGCCCTAGTGTTCTAGCCTTTGTCTATTGTGGCCTGACACAGCCCAAAGTCAAGGCAGGGCCTCATGATGACTGAGCAGTGGCCGGTCCCTGTGGACTGTAGGTGCTGCAGTGGAACAAACAGGGGCCTGGCTGTGGACATGGAGGTGGAATGAGTGGCATGGGGATAATGCCACAAAGATGGCTTAGAACAGGTCACACAGCAAAACAAACAACGTTTTTGAGGGACTAAGTCTCAGTGCCTTCGCACGCGCGCGCGCACACACACACACACACACACACACACACACACACACACACACACACACACACACACACACACACACACACACCCTGCTTTCCCCTCTCTTGAAGAAAGTTAAATGACTGCTTTACTATTTCTTTTTTCATTTTTCTGCTTGTAATTGCTAGGAATTGATGGGCTTTGTTCCCGTCCTCGAATGTACATTGTTCATAATTTGTGACTTAACCTTTGTCGCTTGGTAATATTTATGTTAATCATGTTTAGTCGTTATAAGCTTGGTCATTGTTTCCTTTCGTGTAACATCACAAAAGAAATCTTTGAGAGAAACTCAAGCTGCTATTCCACCCAGGAGCGCATGGCCATGCCGCTGCATCACCCATACTATTTTCTTTTTTTTCTAATCAGACAGGATTATGCTTCACCATCCATTTCCCTTCAGTGCTTTGCCAAAGATACCTCTGCTGTTGCTGCAGTGGGGTTTTAAACCTGCGCAAGGTGTACGTTGCTCACAGGAACTCTGCTAATCGTCTTGTCTAAAAAAAATATTCTGATCACCATTTCAGGCCATCTGAAAGAAAGGAAAAAAAAAAGAAAGAAGAAAAGGCCATTTGAGAGATACAAACCACCAATCTAGGATTCTCACACCTTCAAGTTCAGTGCGCTACCCACCGGGCCAAGTTTCTACATTCCGCTTTGACATTCCTAGGTGTGACACTGAGGAAAAAGAATGACCAGAGGGAAACCCCTTTCATGGCTGATGACATTTACTGCAGGGAAGAAAGAAACACGTTCTTCTGTTACACAAGGGATGGAGAGAGCTTGTTTGCTGTTCTTGTTTTTAAGGGCCTCATCATGGAGGTACGCAATATACGGAAAACTGTTGATGTTGATGTTGGTGGTGGTAGTGGTGGTGGTGGTGGTGGTGATGGTGGTGGTGGTGGTATTGTGTGTTTTGTTCATGTCGTTGCTATGTTCTGCCAGCATTATATGCCTTTCTTGAGTGCCAAGAAAAAAAGAGCAGTATGTTTGCTCATGTTCTTCTTTCCTTTTTGTTCCTCTGTGTGTGTGTGTGTGTGTGTGTGTGTGTGTGTGTGTGTGTGTGTGTGTGTGTGTGTGTGTGTGTGTGTTCCTCTTCTTTCCCAACTTACAGTCATGTGGTTCATCTTTCAAACCATGCTGGTTTTCTATGAATGAATGAACGAATAATAATGCCCTCATCGCTTTAGTCTCTAAACTATGGGTTTATCTATTTTGAGTGTTTACAGATGTCTGCGTTTTTAGGGGCGCTTTTATTTTGTTTTGTCCATGTGGTTGATAATGTTCATAAACATCGGCTGGTTTTGTTTTTTGTTTTTTGTTTGTTTTGTTGTTGTTTTTTTTTGGGGGGGGTTGTTGTTGTTGTTCTTGTTTTGTTTGTTTTTAACTGTAAAAAACATGTTTAAATACTAACTACCACGTTTGCTTCATCGTCTCAAAGTCATGCTAAGGAGCAACTTAGACCCACCCACACTCACACCCACACCTCCAAAGAAAAGCACCGTACGAACTACCCTTCAATTAGCGTGAAATGCTAATGGGAATTGAAAATGGGCAGCCATGAATGAAATGAAAAGTGGGAAGAGTCGAAGGACGGAAAGAAAGAAAGGAAGGACGTTATGGGTTTTCAGAAAGGAAAGAAAGAGATAGCGAAAAAAAGAAAAAAAAGCTAAGGAAACATGGAGAACCGGAATAGTTTGAAAACTTTGTTAGGTGAAGGTGCACAGTGTAACGAGCGACATGTCAATAGGCTAATGTAAGTCAGCGAGAGAGAGAGAGAGAGAGAGAGAGAGAGAGGAGAGAGAGAGAGAGAGAGAGAGAGGGGGGGGGCAGAGAAAGGGGAAAGGGATGGAGGATCCAGGAGAGAGAGAGAGAGGGAGAGAGAGAGAGAGAGAGAGAGAGAGAGAGAGAGAGAGAGAGAGAGGCGAGTCAGATAATTACACAGACAGACAAACAGAGAGAGAGAGAGAGAGAGAGAGAGATAGAGAGAGAGAGTACACTCACGGACATAAGCATGTGCCTATATTCATGTAAGTCGAATATAGGTACTGGAACTAGACAGAACCAACTATCTGAAAAGATTATCCCTGATCGTGTTGGAGTACCCATCGGGACCAATGTGGATCTGTTAGCCAGCGACAGTAAGTCAAGACACCAGGGAGAAATCTAAAGAAACAGTACTGCACTCGGTCCACTTAGTATTGGATGCTAATAGTAGGTCTACTAGCTGGTACTAAAAGGATGATCAGACATGAAAATAGCAAACCCCTCTCTGACTATGACAGGCAAAATACTGACCGCAGGAATCTTACCCGCTAATTGGTTCTATGGAAATCCCGAGAATACGGCAAGCTAGGAGGTGGCATTTGGTAGAAAAAAAATGCGACTATATCTGCATCACGACTGACGTTCACATAAATGCGTTAACTAGAGAAGTGCACCTCTTATCTCATCAAAACATCAAAAAGCTCTTTCCGGAAATCTTGAAAGCTAAAAAAAAATGGCAATAGTTCTGTACTGTGTCCAGAAGTATCCAAGATGTAATATCAGAAACTTCACACACACACACACACACACACACACACACACACACACACACACACACACACACACACACACACACACACACACACACGTGCGCGCGCGTACACACACATACATACACACATTGACATAGAGACAGACAGACAGACAGGCAGGCAGACAGACAGAGACAGAGAGACACACGACACAGAGACACACAGATGGAGACAGACACACAGACAGACAGAGAGACAGACAGACAGAACGTGGAAGATAGGCAGAGAAATAGAAACAGACAGACAGACAGGCAGACCAACAGGCAAACACACAGACAGACAGGGACACGAAAAGAGACCTGGACAGTCAAACAGACAGACAGACAGACAGACAGACAGAGGCAGACAGTCAGAAAGACAGACGGACAGAGACAGCAACAGAGATCTGGAACAGACTTTGGTTTCAAACCTGAAGTAGTGAGCAAAGCAGCATTTATGAGAAAGGCAGAGGGAAGCAGGGGAGTTGGGGGAAAGAGAAACCAAAATCAAATCAGTGCACTGTACCAAACTGAAAAGGAAACCTGCAAGGACATGGACTGACAGGGGTCTGCGCACTCCAGAGTGCCTGGGTACGTCATTGATCATTCTCACGAAGTATAAAGCATATCGACATAACACAAACAATATCGTCAAACAAAATAGTGGAGAAAAAAAAGAAAAAAAAAAAACAATATCAGACCAGGTTCCCTTTTCGATTTTTTTTTCTCCGAAATTGGGAAGAAAGGTGGATTTTCGTTCGTTTTCACTATCATTAATGTTATTTGTCTTTGCCTGAAGTAGACCCAAGAGGTCGAAATGCATTGTGTTTTGTCCTGTACTTTATTTGTCTGTGTCCCTGACGATAACAAGCTCCCTCTTTTCCTAAAAAAAAAAAAAAAGAAACAGACCAGATAAAACAAAACAAAATGTCATAGGGAAAAAAGGAGGACAGATTGTTTTAACAGAAAGGTGGAGAAACCAGCAATATATGTAGTCCCCATCCCTACCCAAACTCTCCTTCCCCCGTTCCCATATGTCCTGACACTGTTCACACATACAGACACCCGACTCCCCATCCAACCCCCCACCCCCTCCTTTCCTCTGCCTCCCTTCTTTCTTAAATGGCCTTCATCTTAGAGACAAACATACACACACAGAGACACATATGCGTGTTTCTTAGCTTATGTCAGCTGTCTAGGCTTATGTTTAGCAATACGACTGATGTGTAAATTTCGTCCATTGCTTTCTTGGGAGAACCGTCAGCTCAAGTCCAGACAAGCCAATGAACGTTGGGTGTAACTATGCTTACAAGAAGTGTTGTGAAAAAAAGAAAGGAAAGGGGTGCAACAAAGATGAACATGGGGAGGTAAGAACGCGAAAGGTGGAAGAAAGAGGTGTAGAGAGGGGGGAGAGCAGGGCAAGGAGGGGGCTGGGGGGGGGGGGGGGGGGGTGGGGGGTGGGGGGTAGAAGCTTGACTGGGTGGCGAAAAATGGAAAAGTTCCACGGTTTGTTTAGTAAAGGTGTATGTATGAGCTGAAATGTCAAATAAAAGATCAGGACGCCCAGAGAGAGAGAGAGAGAGAGAGAGAGAGAGAGAGAGAGAGACAGACAGACAGACAGGACAGACAGACAGAGACAGAGATAGACAGACAGACATAGGCAGACAGGCAGGCAGACAAGACAGACACACAGACAGACACACAGACAGACACACAGACAGACGGGAAGACAGGAAGACACAGAGAAACAGAGACAAAGACAAAAACAGAGAGAGAGAGAGAGAGAGAGAGAGAGAGAGAGAGAGAGAGAGAGAGAGATTTGGTTTGGATCAAGATGATAACCTGGAATAGTGAGCAATATAACAAACATATTGAGGGCTCGGGAAGGAGAACTGCGAGAAGAGGGATGTTACTGAATCAGTGCACAAAAAACAAACTATGGCAGAAACCTGCAAGTGACGAGCTGTTCGGCCTTGACGTGGCACTGCGATCTCTCGAGCGACCTCCTACTTCATTGACAATTCCTATGATGAATAGAGCACTTCAACAGAACGAATAAAATATCGTTGAAGAAACTGGTACAGAAACACAAAACAAGACCACACACACACACACACACACACACACACACACACACACACACACACACACACATGCGTGCGCATGCGCACGTGCACATACTCACTTCAAACATGCACACACGCACACACACATACACGCACGTACGCACACGCGCACGCGCACGCGCACGCGCGCGCGCTCGCACACACACACACACACACACACACACACACACACACACACACACACACACACACGCACACACACACACACAAATGTTATGAGTTCCACAGACATTCTTTCCTTTCCAAATGTAAATGAAACGTTTCTTCTTTTCTCTTTCAAAACACAGATTATTGCTGAAACACGAGGGAGGAAGGTGTAGGTGGACGACGTGAAGGACGCAGGGGAAAAGCTAGGGGGAGGTGAGGGCAGTGATACTATCCAAAACCCTTCCCAATCGCCTATCCCGAATAACGGTCTGGCTCTCAGACTTCCAAAGTACCCCCCCCCCCCCCCCCCCCCCCCCCACCGCCTCAACATCCGCCGCTCATGCCTGAAGCATAGGAGAATGGCTTAAGTAGCCGCCGATCATGCTCACAACGCCAACCATGAGGGACATCCCGAGGGGCGAAGAACTATTAGTCCCCCATCACACCGTCTGCCCCCATTTGTCTCCCGAAGTGTTGCTCACTTTATAATAACATGCTGTCTCGTTCGTTCACCTGTGTAAAAATGCAACTGCACAAGAGAGTGCGTAAGACTTTTCCTCCATAGGCTTACCAGCCGCTGTGGTGCAGTGTTTCACTCCGTGGATTCTTGGCTGGACAAGTGCTGGTTTGAATCTTTTCAGATCCATTCTTTTGTGGGATATTTCTATCTCGAGACGCTCTTATCCAGAGTTGATTCAACCATGGGCTTATTATATAGGAAGACTGAATCCTTGCAGTCGAATTTCATTTATTTCCTAGATGCGTGCATGAGTTTCACTCAAACATCCTGAACGACACGTCAGGTGCTTGTATCTCGCAAAACTAATCGACGTCAGGATATATCATGATGTTAAGTGTATGGTAAAGCCCTGTCGTGCCGTTTCGGACCTGAATGGAAATCCATAGTACCATCTTCATCATTCTTATCCTCCACAGACCTGAATGGAAATCCATAGCGTCATCTCCATCATTCTTATTCCCTATGGATCTAATTGGAAGTCCATAGCATCATATGCATCATCGCTGTCCTCTTCAAACAGATTAAAAAAAAAACAGTCTGAAATTATGTGTCCTTTCACCCCCTGCTCCTGTGATGAACGCAGTTGAATTTCCTCTCCATATCTGTATCCTTGTTCAGTTCCTGCAGAACTGGCCAACTATGGGAACTGTCGTTGGATGGACACGACTGCGCCCTCTGGAGGAGAAAGCTCACTAAATCTGGCTTTGTGAATAAGCAACTGATGTCAGCAGTTGAGCTCAGAAGATGGTGTCCTGCACATGCTGGATCAGGACAGGTGTCTGTGAACACCATCAAAGTGATTTGTCAGCAGTGCAGTGTCTCCTCTGGTAAGTTGCCTGATGATGGCTGATCCCTTTGAAAGTGTAAGGGCTGCCGTCGGGGGGACAAGCAAGGACCTGGCTGTGGACATAGAGGTGGAATGAGCAGTGTGGGGGGTAATGCCACCAAGATGGCAAAGAAGATGCGACACAGTAAAATACGTCTTTGAGAGGGCTTAGTCTTACAGCTTTGACCTCCCCTTAACCTCCTGAGGGGCTTAGTCTTACAGCTTTGACCTCCCCTTAACCTCCCCTTTCCTCTCTCCTGAAGTAAATTGAAGGACTGCTTAACTTTTGTATTTCTCTGCATGTGAATGTTAACGAACTGATGGACTTCACCCACAGTCTTTTGTCAACGTATAATTACATATTTGGGTTTCCTACCCATGTTTTGAGTTTCATGCTGAGTCTATTTTGCCAGAGGAACTTGATGCGTGATATTTCCGGAGATGTCTTTATGGTTTCAGGATACCAAAGTTCCACAGGGGTCAGAGAGCAATGCGTAGCCCTGTCTGCCCAGTCAACCGTCATGTGACCCCAGCGACGGATGAGACACAAATAGCCGAGGTCCTGTGAGCAGCATGCCCTTTGAGTTCTCCCCAACGTTTGTCTGTCTCTCTGCTTCCCTGTCTACCTGCAAGATAACCCGAGCATGATTGGAAACATGTTCATAATTAAGGGTTGATTAGGGTGCCAGTAGCTGGTATTAATTTCAGTATTTGTTATGTTGTTTTGTATTGTGCCATATTATGTTATACTGTACTTATTGCATGAGACTGTACTGTATTGTGTCGTGATGTATCATATTCTATTGTTCTGTATTGACTTGTCTCGTTTTGTCTTGTTTGTCCTGACTTCTCTTGCCTGGTCTTATGTGAAATGGTACTGCACTGTACCGCACTGTCTTGTATCGGATTGTGTTGTGCCTGGGTCGGGCTGGGCTGGACAGAGTTAGGATGGGCTTCATTGCGGTGCGTTAGGGTTGTATTGTATTGTGTTGCATTAGGCGGCATTTCGTTGCACTTTGTTTCCTGTATCACAATGTATAAGAAAGTATTGCATTGTACGGTGTTGTATTGTTTCGTATTGTGTTGCACTGTGCTGTGTTGTATTCTATTGCATTGCGCTGTGGCGTATTGTAATGCATTGTGTCCGTTTTTTGTTTGATTGTTTGTTTGTTTCATTGTTTTGTATCGCATCGCATTGTATTGCACTGTACTATACTGTGCTGTACTGTACACTACTGCACTGTACTATATTATACTGTATTGTCACCACAAAAGAAATATTTGAGTGAAATTCAAGCTGCTCTCCCCACGAAGAGAGCGTAACCACACCGTTGCGCCACCTATATTTTCTTTTTTCTTCTTTTTTTTTTTTTTTTTTTTTTTTTTGTCTAGCCCAGGCAGGATTTTGCTTAACCATCAATTTCCCTCCAGAACTGTACCGAGGATACCTCCGCTGTTGCCGCCGTGGGGTTTTAAACCTGCACAAAGTGCATGTACTCACGGGATCTCGTAATTGTCTCGTAAAAAAAAGTGTTCTTATCACCATTTCAGATTACTTGGAACGAAGCAAAAAGACGAAGAAGAAAGACCATTTGAGAGATTTAAACCACGAATCTCCAGGAGTCTCTCGCTTTCGAGATCAGTGTGCTACCCACCGGCCGGGTTTCTACATTACCCTTTAAGATTTCTATGTGTGAGACTCAAGAAAAAAAATGACGACGGGGGAAAAAAAATTCTGTCAAGGCTGATGCAATTTAGTGCAGGGAAGAAAGTAAAACGTTCTTCTGAAGCACGAGGGATGGAAAGAGCTGGTTTGCTGTTTTTGTTTTTAAAGGGATCACCATGGAGGTACGTGATATACAGTGCACTGTTGTTCTTGGTGGCGGCGGTGGTGGTGGTGGTGGTATTGATGATGTTTTGTTCTTGTCGCTGTTATGTTTTGCATGCATTATATGCCTTTCTTGAGCGCCAAGACAAAAGCACATTACGCTTGTGTTTGTGTGTGTGTGTGTGTGTGTGTGTGTGTGTGTGTGTGTGTGTGTGTGTGTGTGTGTTTGTGTGTGTGTGTGTGTGTGTGTTTCTTTCATTTCCTTCTCTTTGCGCGCACGCGAACCCGCGCGCGCTCGCGCTCGCGTATGTGTGTGTGTGTGTGTGTGTGTGTGTGTGTGTGTGTGTGTGTGTGTGTGTGTGTGTGTGTGCTTGTGTGTGTGTGTTGTGTGTGTGTGTGTGTGTGTGTGTGTGTGTGTGTGTGCGCTCGTGCGTGCGTGCATGCGTGCGTGTGTGCGTGCGTGCGTGTGCGTGCGTGCGTGCGTGTGTGTGTTTGGAGTAGGGGTGTTCACATCCTTTCGGATC
>JADBJO010010838.1:0-2500 GCA_016801955.1 Conus betulinus | reverse complement strand
TTGGAAGCGCAGTGAGTAGTTTTCGTCTACAATTGCGCATTACAAATACAGTTATTATTACTATCGTTGCTGTTGTTCTTGGCATTGTTGTTGTTATTGTTGTTGGTTTTGTTATAACTAGTCGTATCATTATTGTTACTATTATTATGATGATTATGATTATGATGATTATTATTATTATCATTATCATCATCATCATTATTTACTATTAGTATTATTATCATCATGCGTTATTATTATTAATATTATTATTATCATTATCATATATATTTATTATCATTATTATTATTATCACTTTTGTTGTTTTATCGTCATCAGCACCATCATGATTATTATTGTTATTGTTATTATTATCATTATTACCATCATCGTTATTATTATTATCATTATTCTTTTTGTTATGATGATGATGATGATGATCATCATCATCATCATCATCATCATCATCATTTTCCGTAGTGTTAGTAGTAATAGTAGTAGTAGCAGAAGTAGTAGTATTTAGTATTGCTACTAATATTATCATTTTTTATTATAATCATTATTACTATTATCATCATCATCATCATCATTGTCGTTGTCGTTGTTGTTGTCGTTGTTGTTACTATCATCGTCAACACCATCATGATCAGAATCATCATTATTGTTATTGTTAATATTATTGTTGTTATTATAGCTCCTGTTGCAGCCGCCACCGACCCTGCAGCTGCTACTACTGCCGCTGTTGTGTTGGTGGTGTTATAAAGCGCGTTTATGACTTCCGTGTTGATCGGCTCTCCGTCTGCCTCTGTTTCACGGTCTAGCCATTCTTTTGTTAAACTTTGCCGCTCATAATGTCCAAGTGTCAAGGTCGAAGCACATGCAGGCGGCAGTTCACGCCTGGGCAAAGGCTACGTACAAGCTCTGGGCCGACCTCCCTGAGCAGCGCTCAACAACCTGCTGACATACGGTGGCTACCTGTGAGGGCGGCCCCTGCCTACTGAACAATTGTCTTGATAGAAGTTAGGCGGCCCGGAGACAAAGGAGATGTTTACCGTGTTGAGACAGTTCTCAGACATACAGACTTGGCCAGCCACATTGCTGGGGCATTTACAAACCTGACCTTTCGTCTTGCTTTATGCGCGCACATTCTCTGCGAATGCTGCCATTCAAAAGAAGAAATAGAAGTAATTGTGAGATCAATACTGAACATAACTTTCGCTGCGGTTAGACATTAGCATTTGCTGTAATACCAACGTAGAAACCTGTCCATAAACGTGGGTATTCACCCCAGCTGACAGTGACATACGTATACCATTATCGACCATCGCTGTACGGGAAAAAGTCTTCTTGTACAGCGTTTCAAACGGGCTCACACGTGATTCAATATGTTTTTCCACACATCCAGCCAATTTCAGGTAGTCGTATGCGCTTCTACTTTTCGTGTGCAATTCCGTCTTCCCACAATTCTTTGTATGTTTGAGCTAATGGACACTCAGCGTGATAGGACGTATCACTGAATCGACGACGTCAGTCAACCAATCGCCATTTCGGAAGAGAAGAAAGCCTCGTATGAGTTGTTTACTCCTCATCCGGGAAAGCGCGTTTGTTTGGACGATTACTAGCAATATTGGTATGGGAAGATAACCCCAATGGAACACCGTTCTAGTATGCCAACTATTCGCTCGCTATAAATCGGACAGGTTCGGCCAGTTCTGGAAACCGCGTTGCTCAGTCCAACAAGCCCCGAAACTTGCTACAACTGCAGGCTTCATTAGTGAGCTGTACAAGCGAACGCGAATCAGACAAAGGAGCACAGTGTGAAAGTGAGGCGAGATATATTGTCCTGTGCCCTCCTCGTCTTTGGACAGACGGTGCTCTTACGAATGAACGTTCCCAGTGTGGAAGCTATTTCGAATTGCTTGGTGATGTGCTCTAGGCGAGGGAGAATTCAGACTGCTTTGTTCAATCAGAACCACTGTTTCTGGAGAGGGGTGAAGGAGGAGGTATCTTTAAGTTACTTGATTTTCCTTTTTTTCTTGGGACCTCTTGCCCTTAAAAACAAGATCAAACTATTAACTGGTATTAAAAATTGCGTACATTTTAATTAGAATAAAGCTAAATCAGACACCAGGCTGTTTTACTTCGTCTTTGTTCATCACAACTGTCTTTTTCATTTACACACACACGCGCGCGCGCGCACACACGCGCACACACACACACACACACACACACACACGGACACACACACACACACACACACGGACGCACACACACACACACACACACACACACACACACACACACGCGCGCGCGGCGCGCGCATACAGATACATACATACATACATACATAGAGAGATAGATAGATAGATACAATGGACGTCGGGCTGTCTGCTGTGTAGAATGCTGTACATCTAACTCCTTGCGACCAGTATCTCATCACACAGTAATGCACCTGTTGCTGGTCCGGCAAAATCCGTCCCTTGCCTTTGTCATTCGGAGCCAGTGAGCGGCGCCAGTATAT
>JADBJO010010837.1:0-69315 GCA_016801955.1 Conus betulinus | reverse complement strand
GTTTGAGACATTCTAGCTAAAAAACAAAAAAGAAAAAGAAAGAAAGAAACAAACAAAAACCTTAATGCATCCAGTCGTCGTGTACTCCAAACAAAATGATCTCAGCATGGCAGCTTCGGAAGATATCACTTGCAAACAATACTAACTGTGGTGCCTCTGTGTGTGTGTTTTTTTAATAAGGGTGTTGTTTATAGGAAATGGAAGACATAGGCCTACGCTTCACAAAACAAAGAGATCGCGTGTTAATGACCTTCGACGATAAGGGATAAAAGGAAGTAGTCTTCTCAACTGGGTTGGGCTGTCTGGTTATTTTATTTCAGCAGACCATCGATGCGTTTTGTCCAGAAAGGATCCGATGTCAAACATAAACGAACGTAACAGGTCAACTGTATATTTACTTTTCAAGTCTCCACTTGTTTTTGAAGCATATCTAGAGAGAGAGAGAGAGAGAGAGAGAGAGAGAGAGAGAGAGAAACACTTTAAAGACGTCCTTATCAGAGTCGCGTTTGAAACAAAGTATCTTAGATTTCATGGAAAACCAAGGGCAGAGATCGGCCGAACTCGCAGGTTTTTTTCCGCGCGTCCAATGTACTCACAGACGTATTTCATAGAGGAGAGACGGCGATAATTTTCGCTTGCTTGGCGGCTGTCAGCGTGTCACTGCTAGCGCCGCGTGGCTAGAAATATCCGACAGTTCGACAGAATGGACGAACGCTTTCAGACTATTATGGGGCATCTCTCGCATGCGAGATATAAAAAGAAAAAAAAAAACGTAAACATCCTTGATGCACGAAAAGTAGTAAAGTTGTCTGATTGATGCATAAAACAATCAAAAATGCAGGCCCTTGAACAGAAAAATAACCAAGAAGAAGAAGCCATCTTGTTCACTTGCAGTTGTTTTGCGGTTTTTTATATCTTTTTTTTCTTTTTTTTTTTCTTTTTTCTTTTTTTTTTAATTTCTCTCTCCTCTTATATCCTTCACCATTAGCAGAAGCTAGCCATTCGCGAGTTCTCGCTTTATTTTTTAAATCGTCTCAGGACAGCCACGAGGAAGTCTGAGAGTTTTATAGTGTGGATGTGTGTACAGTCTCCTTTTAGCGCCGAGTTTGCAATCAGATGCAGCAAGTTCGAATCACTGTCACGAAGCTAATCGGCATTTTCGCTACCCACCTTAACGGGTTGTCATTCCAGCGGTAGAGAGAGTGTAGTATAAGGCATTTTCGCCACCCATGTTAACGTGTCATTCCAGCGGTAGAGAAGTGTAGTACAAGGCATTTTCACTACCCAAGTTAACGTGTCATTCCAGCGGTAGAGAAGTGTAGTACAAGGCATTTTCACTACCCATGTTAACGTGTTGTCATTCCATGGGTACAGAAGTGTAGTATAAGGCATTTTCGCTACCCCAAGTTAACGTGTCATTCCATGGGTAGAGAAGTGTAGTATAAGGCATTTTCGCTACCCACCTTAACGTGTTGTCATTTCATGGGTAGAGAAGTGTAATATAAGGCATTTTCGCTACCCAAGTTAACGTGTTCATTCCATGGGTAGAGAAATGTAGTATAAGGCATTTTCGCTACCCACCTTAACGTGTTGTCATTCCATGGGTACAGAAGTGTAGTATAAGCTAGGTCATTGTTCTTGACTCTCATGGTTATCCTGAGTGCCATACCACTGTAGGTGAGTGTGCATTTTAAACAAGTGTAACGAACTTACCTCTCTCTGAAGACTTCCTGTGACAAACACCTCTAAGGGAGAGACCATTTTCTTTCACCGACGTATTCTGCGTGAAAAGGGGATTCCTTTACCGATTGGAGTGAAGGGGGTTTCCACAAGCACGGAGGTAAGATTTGCAGCAGCTTTTCTGACAGCAGCTGGTTGGACTGTTGCTGGAATGACTTATCAGGAGCCCATAGTTGAGTTTACACATGGTGGCAAGGCAGGCCTCCACATGTTAACAGTCATAGTCACTGCATGCAGGTAGAGCTACTACTAATTCCTATTCAAAGAGGATTTCTCTCTCTTATTTTTTTTCCGGCAAGGATCAAAGGGTATTTAATGAGGAAGCACCTAAATGTTCGCTGAATATGAAAAGAAATACACTGCTCAAAGCGAATTCGATTTTAATAGTCGTGATCAACTCAAAGGGAAGTTATAATGTCGGGTTTTGAGTAGAGGTTCCACATGTACTAGATAATTTTCCCTTGGTAATGTCTGGCATGTAACAATTTATGGCATGTTATGAACCGACACGACCAAAACACACACACACACACACACACACACACAACCACACACACACACACACATCCAACACCTGCAGAGCCCATTTCGATGTGTTCAGGCCACAGGCGAGGCACCTGATCTAATCCCAACATCATACTGGTCTGCAAAGCCACAGTCGTCCGTCATAGGCGAGCATTTTTGTAGAGTTTCACACAGCGGAGTTCCATAAGGATTCTGGATCATGCGTAATATGAAGACCTGCACCTAATTGCACCCACTTCCTTGAAGAACAGTTCTACTATGACCCTCAGTAAGAACAGGTTTGTGGAAATGGGTGGCAAAGGTACTTCAGCATTTCTAGATGGCAGTTTTCAAAATGATCTCTAGACAGGAGTTTTCAAAATGATCTGTGAACAGACCTTGCCCACCTTTCGTATAAAGGCTATCAAGGTGGCTAAACAAGGTGAGCGAAGCATGAATAGTCACGCTTACACCAGGTTTTCATAACCATATCTTTAATTCAGCACCTTAATGTGCTCCAGTGAGAGTCCCACTTCATTCTGTTCTGGGTTCTATGAAGTTTGGTCATTTTCATGTTGGGCAGGGGATTGCGTTTCTGAGGTAGAAGAACTGGATAGTCTACCAGTGGGTATAGAGCCTTGGTGTACTACAATTGGGTTGGCCCCACACAACTTGTCAAGCAACGAGAATGCAATTCAGCCACATGAAGTTCCAGCTGGTGTAGGATCTTTGGAATGTGACTGAAAGGTTGCAAAGCAAAAGCTAAGAGCTGTCTCCAGTTCTGGTAACATCATCAAATAGCCAATGCTTCAGGTTCTGGTTTCCAGGCCATATTTTGGCATCTGAGTGTTTATCCTAGAAGCAAGCAGGTCGACTGAGCACTCTCACTGGCACATAATGCTTTCAAAAATGTTAAGTCTTAACTCCATTCCAGTTCATGTTTATGGGTTCTATATTCAAAATCAGTATCGTATTTTGAGATTCTGGTAGATGGGCCACAGTCACAAAAATCGTTTGATTAATGGCACCATAGCCTTACTTCCCTGGTAATGTTATACGCAGGAGCGGGTAATGCAAGACGTCCTTTTCCTGAGCACATCTGACAAGTAAATGACAGTTCTCTCACATGATCTAGAATCTCCAAAAGAAATATGGGAAAAAAGCTACCATTGCATCAGATATGCTGGCTTACTCTATGTGGCCGTGGGCTGTCTATACATATGTGCCTAATGACTGATACAAACAAATGCTTCTGCGAGTGTCTACAGTTAGAGCGCAAGTGCATGTACACTTTTTAGTAGTTCTGAAGACTTTGTTTTCAAATACTGAAGTTGAATGAAAAAAAAGCACATGCGCTCACATCTCCTGGTTTCCTGTTTTGCTTTTTTTTTTTTCCCCTGCTCAAAGGACTTCAAATCAAGCGCAAATATCCCTAGTAAATCATCCTTACACTGTGTGATTTTTGTACATGTCAGATTGTGTTGGATGTTTAAGAATAGGTAATCTCCAGATGTTTGGATGAAATCACTGAGTGGTCAGTCTGCACACAGAAATCTTGCAAATATAAGGGAGATAGAAAAATCAGAGCGTTTTACCACCATAGTGAGGACAGAAGCTCCGTAACATTTCTTTATTTGTGCATAATCAGTGACACTCTCTTTCTATAGATCATTGATGTTGCAATGCATCAACAGTCATGCATCACAGACATGTATCACTTTCTTTGCTGCAGGAATTCATACGTCATCACACAGTCTTGCTGTGATAATGAATCATTTGTCATTTACATTACTATAGAAAAACTCAAAAATACAGCATGTGTGTGTCTGTGCATGTGTCTGTGTGTGTAGACAGACAGATACACAGACTGATATAGATAATTAAGTTTGAGAACAATCACCAATGAAAGAACTCTTCCACCCTGTCCTCTCTTCAAGCGCATGAGCTGCTCACCTCCTATACAAAAGATCCATGCAGCAAATGGTAATCCCACTTCCCCCACACCAGCCCAGCCCAGTTTGTTTCACTGCAATCCCAGCATTGACCACAGTGAGCTGTCGATGTAGGGTCATGACGGGGGGCAATCCTCCAGATAGTACACAGCACAACTGCATGTACATTTTGGTGATGTTTTGTAGTGCATATTCAAATTCAACACACACCAGACACCCTTAACTCTCCCCCTGATTAGAGTAACCACTAGTTTCAGCACCAATCCAAGTGATCTCAGGAATAGAGACAGCATCAATGAAATCCAACAATGACAGGTCAAATTTCCATGAGGATTCAATCCCATATTCGTATTCACCAAAAGTGAACTACAGAGACTGTTGAAAGAAGTTTGTCACAGTCGCCTTCAGTTGATTATTGAAGAGCTAGATTAGTGATTATTTATTGATAAATGATGCATGGCTTCATAGATACCAAAACCCTTTTTTTAATGGATTACACAGTGTCCCCCTTGTCCGAACCCTTCTCCCCTCCTGTCCAAAGCCTTTTGATAAGAATGTATTCTTCTGAACATAGTTTTGCATCATAGTGCGTATGCACTGAACCCTAAAATTAAAACTAAATATCATTCAAGTGTCTACATGCTTGCACTTTAGTTGTAAGTGTAGATCATTACTTAGTGTAAGAACACTCACACACACATACACATACACACCATCAGAAAGGTAAATTCCTCACAGAAAGTTGATTAATCACACTACTTTTTAGACTTTCATTTTCAATTTTCATACCATTCTACTTATTTTCAATTGACTACATTTCAAAGATTATGTTAAGATCAACTAGATTTGCTTGGACATGTTATGTTTGAAAACCTAGAACGCGTGGGAGGAGGGGAGAGGGAATGTGTAAATTGAAGAAGTTAATTCCTCACGCTTGTAAAAATAATCACCTCTGAAATTCTGCAAGTTCATTTCCCTGAGCAAGTTACTTTTTGTTTTGTTTTGTTTTCCTCCTGACCCTTACAAACAGAAACAGAGATAACTGGCAGTCCTAAACGAGTTACAATACTGATAATGCTACTTCATTTTCGAACTTCTCCATCTGTCTGAACCCTGTATACCTATATGAAATTTTTTTCTTTTAATTACAATTTCATCTTTCCGTTTCTGGCTTTTTTACATAAGAACTAGAGGAACAAAACCATACATACAGACCCAAAAAAATCTTGTGCCTGCTATGCAATCAAACATTTACCTTCAAAGCCAAAACTGTGATTAATGCCGCTCTTTTTTTCATCTGGAGAAAATCTATCAACTTCTCATTCATTTATTAACTTTTTGTGAGGACAACCCTTTACACCAATTATGCTTTCACGCATTTCTTTCAAAGCACTTGCCGGATTTTTTTTCTCTTTGTTTTTACTTTCTTTTTTGAAAACGATTTTAACATGTCAAAACTGCATTGTTAATGACCGTAAACATATTCATACAAATGCAATTCACCAATTTCTCAATCTCTCTCTCTCTCATGCACATGAGAAACAAAATAGTTAAATCATTCATCAGTCGCAAACATTGCATACATGTACTAATCACGCACACATACTATTGTAATTCATGTCCACCCTCTCTCTCTCTCTCTCTCTCTCTCTCACACACACACACACACACACACACACACACTCACACTCACTCACTACAGTGTGAAAACTCTGATGGCAATGTTATCAGTAACTGAGGTCAACGGAAGCCTGTCACATTCACATTGCCAAACATCAATTGTTGGAATAACTCTGCATTTTCGATACCGTCTTCCCCAGTCTTTTGAGCCCACACCATGTGTCTGTTAAAAAGACACCACATGCTCTTTGTTGTCGTGCTATCACACTTCATCATCAAAGATCTATCCCTCACACAACATCCTCAACATGCTATCTCATCCAGACAAGTCATTTGCATTGAACATTTCTTGGTCATATTTTTCCGCTGTCAACACTCGACCTCCAAAGAACCTGCCATTAAGTGCCGCAATGCCCTTTTCCACTTCTGAAACATACGTTGCAACAGAACAAAAATACTATAGAATGTTTGACAAGAAATACATGAAATTAATGATGTACAGATTATCCAGCATTTCTAAAAGTCACTTTTTGGGATAAATTACATGGAAGGAACAGAAAAAGACAATATACATCATACTAGTCACTACATCAAAAATGTATGTCTGGTTGTACCTGAACAAAAAAAAAAACTGGCAAACGTATTGAAGCAGCTAACAAATTTGCTACAAATTAATTTACAAGTTTAGCTGAAATAAACTCGTACAAAAAAATACCTGTTGAAAATTACACTCCTAGTTATAAGTTATAATCAATTCATATAAGATGCCTATAAATTGTAGAACATGTGTTATTGTATTCCACAAAAACTATTATAACTTTCTGTGCTAATGTTCAACACATGTACTGGCCTTTTCGTTTAATCCACTCTTTCAAGAGGATTGGGGGCAATTTTTAATAATTTATTCCCCCTTATCTGTTCTGTCTAACACTAAACTTAAAGACTTCTAGCAGAAACGCAGATACTATGTGTGCTCTCATCCATGCTCAAGCACGCACTCACACACACACATAGGTGCACGCACACACACACACCCCTGCACACATACTCACATGAACTCAACACATATTCTCATACATATCCACTCAATTTCCCTTTGCTATTTAAAATCATTTTAAGTGAATAGACATTAAATCTGAGGGGAGAACAAACACAGAAGCACACTTGCGAAAGCCAAGATGTTTCTGAACAGTAAATTGAAAAATATACAAACCAACATAAAACTGACCTTCTTGCTTTGTGAATTCCACAAAGATTTTTACTATAACTTCTGCATTCTCTTCCTCACTCTGTTTCTCTTGGTAGATGATAACACGCTGACTTTGCCAAACTTTTCACATTCATCGGTGACCTCGTCTTTGAGGTCATCGTCCAAGTCCTCCACTCCCACCATGTTGCGTAGCACCAGCACAGTGCACTGAAACAACCCATTCTGTGTACAACACCAGTTAGAGAACACTATAGCATTAATGGACTATTTGTTGATACACTGCATTTTCCCACCTGTTTCACAAGACGAAAGTGTGACTTGAAAAAATACATTCTACTGAAAAAACAAACTGAAATCAGAACAAAGTTCATCTCAAATCCTTATTTGTCAACATTCCAAATACAGTTTCTCTTTTTCTCTTTACCCTCCCAGACATTAAAGCAGATGCAATCTCTATCTGTTCACTGAAGTTTGATTTCACTGAAGTCTGATCTCCAGACTTTCAAGTGACAAGTCTGTTACTTAGGTACTCCCAGAAAGTCCACTGCATAAATGAAATACAAACTCTGTGCATTACTCTCCCTTTCTCTCTTGGGCACATGAACATGCATGCGTGTACACACACACACACACACACACACACACACACACACACACACACACACACACACATGAACACAGATGCATGCGCACACATGCACGCACACAAGTGGTGCCTGCATACACACACATTGTTCAAACAAATGCCTAAATCCCATTTGGCATCAATAATGCTCTTGACAAGTAGAATGTCCAAACAAAAGGGGAAAAAACATTCAATTATTTTTAAAATATTTTTTCAATTCTTTAACAAAGGGGAGAGACAGATCCTGACAGAGAAAGAAGAAGGAAACTAAATCCAGTTCCTCAAGGTTTCTCAATATTCCCTAAATCTGTCTGGCTGATCTCCCCTATATACATAATCCCTCCCAACAGTAGGTCACGTTTTGGGTTTCTGTCCTTTCCTGGTAAACACGCAATTGTGACTCCTTTAAAATTTCAAATATCCATTTTTTTTTTTCATGGAAAGCACAATGTATTCCTAGTTTTTAACGAATTGCCAGTTTTCTATTCCAAGACACTGCTCTCACAGCAACCATTCCCGCAGTGCTGAACAAGATCTCCAGGGAAAATCGCAAGGTCATCCTGGAGTGTTCCCTCTAATGACTGAGAGTTCAGATGCACGCCCTGATCAAGATCCAGGTGGCATTTCTTATACAATTCCCCAGTGAGAGAATCAGCTGATTCAGCCTCTCTCAAGAAGATTGCATCGAGGTCCGAGACCTCTGCCTCTCTGCCAACACTTTATGACCTGGTACCTTGGGTACTTCACACAGAAAACAAAATTCAGACCTTGCATGGAAAAGATCATGGCTGGCAAAAGGTTTTCTACCACAAAAGATGTACTCAAAGTGATATAGCTCATTTTCTGAACAATTTTCAGGATAAAGTCTATCAACCAAGCATGCAAAACATCCTAAAAGTAGGTGCTAGCTATAACCTTTCATCTGGAGGAGAAATCACTTGACATCCAAGGTGCATCCCTTGGTAAGTTGGTTTCAAACTTCTCATTGGAAAAGCAACAGCTTTGCAGGTCTCCAAAATGATGTATATCTACACTGATCAGACTTTGAACCTCTGAATATTCCATCAAGAACTCGACACTCAAAAACTGCTTTCTGTTAGCTGTCCCCAAAGCAAGTCAAGTCAGAGATTCATGCACTGTCTAAAGATTGAACACTGATGGTTCAGTCACCCTGTCTACCTGTGTTAATTTTTTTCTTGCCAAAACTGCATGATGTACTTGCTTTTAACAATGACTCTGCCTCGCCTGGCACCTTCAACTTCCGGTCCCAGGCAATCCAAGATGGAACTGGCCAACTGTACGTTTACAGTAATCACGATTGCTATCAAGACCATGTTGGCTCCTCTGAGCTACACCTTGTGGTGAAAGCCATGGAGATTGCTATCAAGACCATGTTGGCTTTTCAGAGCTACACCTTGTGACAAAGCCAGGGAGATAGCTATAAAGACCGTGTTGGCTCTTCAGAGCTACACCTTGTGACAAAGCCAGGGAGATTGCTATAAAGACCATGTTGGCTCTTCAGAGCTACACCTTGTGACAAAGCCAGGGAGATTGCTATAAAGACCATGTTGGCTCCTCAGAGCTACACCTTGTGACAAAGCCAGGGAGATTGCTATAAAGACCATGTTGGCTCCTCAGAGCTACACCTTGTGACAAAGCCAGGGAGATTGCTATAAAGACCATGTTGGCTCCTCAAAGCTACACCTTGTGACAAAGCCCAGGGAAATTGCTATAAAGACCATGTTGGCTCCTCAGAGCTACACCTTGTGACAAAGCCAGGGAGATAGCTATCAAGACCATGTTGGCTCCTCAGATCTATACTTTATGGCGAAAGTCAACATTCAACCCTAAATTGCAAGTCCCTGAATCCAAACAGTGATCATGCGGCCACATGCCTCTAGCCAAAGGTCATACCCACTACAGGCAAATGTTTGGTCTCATAAACTCCAGACTTGCTGCCAGCCCTGCACTCTGGCCAATATTGCAGTCAGCAATGTTCTGTCAGAGTTTCTAGATAATAAATCCCTGGAAATCTTTGGCAGGTTTTATCCAAGAGACATGGCAGAAGACAGTAGCTTTTAACTGTTTGGGTGGAGATTTGTTTTTCAGTTAGCAACACACCCATCCCATGCTAACAACAAGTAAACCATCTATCTTCTCTACCTTTCCTCATCTACAGTGAAACAGAGGATTCTAATATTCAGTCTAGCCTTGACCAGAGGCTTAATGTATTCTGCAACAAAAACATTCTCTGTACAACTTATATCACCTTATTTGTGCAAAATCTTATTTCTCATAATATCAGGAATACAAGTTTTATTTCACCACTCCCTGCATGCTGAAAACTGGTAACCACAAGCTGTTTTTTAGGAAGTTTTTTTCCCTGCCTGATTACCATTTTCTGCAAGAATTCCAGAGATTCCTTATTTCTTAACAGAAAATCTGGTGATTTCGAATGGACTGTTGAAAGATAAAAAAAAAAAAAGAAAGAAAACGATTAAAGTGAGCACTTTGTACAGCAGCTTTTCTTCCTGTAATCATTAATCTGAGGACAGTTTGGGAACAAAACCAAAGCACAATTTATCAAAGGTTGTATTAAAAATTCAAAAAAGGGGGGAGTGGGGGGTGGGGAGTGGGGGGAAGGTGTAGGCTGGGAAGCTGCTTACCTCTGCCTTTCTCATGAGTTTTTTGCATGACCATGTGTCTGGCATTGCTGCCACTGATCTTGAGTTTTCCTGTTGGGCAAGTGTCTGGGGTAAACTCCTCTTTCTTTCTTTTCCTCTTCAGCCAGCCTGCAGCTGCTGCTGCTGCTGCTGCTGCTGCTGTGCCCCTGGAGGCAGGATCTGCATGATGGTGGGTGCTGGGGGCTGGGCAGCAGCAGCTGCTGCCGCAGCTTTCTGTTCCAGCATGTGACGGAGGCCTGTTGCGAGAACTGCTGCTGTAGCTGCAATGAGAGCAGAGAGAACACACCAAATCACACACACTCCCACAGCTTTCAAACCATTCCATGCACATGCATACACACATTCTAACACTCTCTCACGCACACTCATTCATATATTTGCATGCACACACACACACACACACACACACACACACACACAAACACAACACACACACACACACACACACACGCACACACACACACACACACACACACACACACACACACACCTTCCTTTACACATGCATTCACTTTCTGGTTCTAAGGCAGAAACATCATTCTCCAGCCATCCTCATTCAACCTGAAACAGTGACAAAGAGAAGCATCAGAACGAAGAAGCCAAGCATACATCACAATATGTCAAACAGGACTGTGCAAATGGCTGTGCTTACATGTTTCAACTTTTCAGTAGCCTGTCAGCAATTTTCTTCTACCAATCTACCATACAAAGCTATGTGGACACATTCAAGTTCCAGCCAGAGATGGGATTGAGAGAAAGATTTATTTTTTAACAAGTGAGGAGTCCAAGATTCTAAGCGTCTGTACAGTGCACAGATGTCATCTCTGCTGATTGTCAGGTGGTGAGCTAGCCATCCTTCCCCTCTTCTTCTCCTTCCTGCCTGCGCTTAATCCCCCCCCCCCCCCTCCAAAGCTCAACATTCTTCCTAACATTTCAATTCAAAACTGTTGTTTCATACAATGCACATTTCCTTCAGTTAGTGAAGAAACAACCAGCTAAAGTTTCTACTGTTTTAAGCTAAAGCATGCATTGAGTTTTCCTTATTTTCAGGTTATTTCCCCCAAGCCTACAAAAACCTACAGACCACATTCATGCGTATGTGTTCTTACATATTCCAAATTTTTGTGCCGTGTGTATGTACAAGTGAACATACCACCTGAAAATGCATGCACATAGAGAATTTGTCATCAGTGTGCAAGTCGGATTCTCTACAAATATGTTTCGAGTTTTATGACTAGTATTCAGCATAACTAACTATTAGAGAGGGAAAAAAGTTGAGATTGGCTATAAGAGAGGTGGAAAACTTTTAAAGATCAAATTTTCAAAAACTACAGCGGAACCGATCAGATTTTCTAGTTCTAAAAACTTCACAGACCTGTCTGAAACCTGCTTAAGGATATTTTCATATCCCACCTCTATTCCACTCATTCTCTTGATAATTAGTCCTCCCTTCGATTTTCACAACAAAGCTGGACTTGTGGATTCCAACCCACATACTTTTCTACTTTCAAGCTCTAACATTTTTCATTTACTTGCCATTAACATATGAAGACATTTTAAAAACATTCTGGGGTGTACCTTTCATCATCTGACATCCCTAAACTTTTAGACTTTGTCTGAAATCGACCAGAACAAGTTTAAAGTCAACATGGCTGATGAAGTCAAATAAAGACTGGTTTGAAAACCAACGCCAAGAGAAAAAGCAACATGCACATTACATACCTCTAGATTTTTTTTGTTCAGTGAATCTGCAAGTCTTGAGAATGAACTCCAGACTTGCTAAAAAAAAAAAAAAAAAAAAATCTAGAGAAATCCCATCTCTGCAGAAAGAAAAAAGGATACAGAAAACTAAACACAGAAAGCCAGCCCCCACAAGAACGTAGGAAACCATGGAAACAGAACAGTTAATATGGAAACATACCACCAAGGAACGCACGAGGACTTTTGAGAGTAGATATCGCCTGAGCCATAGGTCGAGGCACTCGTTGCAGTAAATTTTGAGCCAGTTGGTTGTTAAACATTTGATTTCTGATGTGAGGACCAAAACCACGTCCAAAGATTCCTGAGCATAGGCAAAATACTTCAAAATAAATATTCAATAAATATTTCCTGTACACGTATGTAATAATAGAGCAAATTTTGCTTTTCAGATAAAACATCAGTATGAAACATAGTTCTGTCTGCCTATTAGGCCAAAACACTGTACTATCCAGGCACCTGTAGACAGTGCTCGCTTCCCCCCTACACTCTCCATTACCAAGTCTTGCAGGTTTTCTACCTGATGATGACATGAATTCTGCAACAGATACCTAAGAAAGCTGTGGTGTGGGTGCTGCAGTGTTTGGGGAGTTGCACAATTTATTTGTGGTTGTGTGTATGTAATGCATGTACGAACATGCACTTGTGAGCAGATTCAGTACTATGATTAACTCTTGAACATATCAACAGAATTCTATTTATTGTATGGGAGCCTATAAGAGCTGACATGACCTAAACGCATCAGACTGGTCTTAGTGCTGAATTCAGCACTGCCTGTTAACGAAAGCCAGACAAAACGTTCACTGAGAATAGAGAATTGAATGCATGCTACCTGATTTGGGTAGAATCAAAACAAAACTGGGGGCAATCTTTGCAAGATCATTGTCATATTCATAGCTAATGATATCCAGACATTGTTGGTGTTGAACCGATTTCAGTTATGCACTAAAGTCATAATCAATTACTTCTAGTTGTGCGGTGTTGCAATTCAATCCTTATTCATTTCCCACTTCTGAAAGATATTTACGAAGATTTGTAATCTACCACCGTCTATGGATTAAAACTGAACATCATAACTTTGATAAACATGGTAAGTACAGTACAACAGAATCAAAAATTGAATAAAACAAATGTGCCAACATTTTGTTCATTACCAAAGGATCAACAGTTCCAACAGCTTCCCTTTTTGAGCTTCCAAGCAAAAAAAAACTCTCAATTTCAAATCTAAATAAAAAATATCTCCACATCTAAAATGAACCTCTAACATGAAGTCTGTGTGTTTTTTTTTATGGTATGAAAGAAGTGTGCTTTTATTGTGAACGATCTAAACACACAAACCATACACTGCGTTGGCGAGCTTGTGCAACGATTCAAGCCGCGGGCTATCCGTGACCCGCAAACAACAAACAACATCCGGAAAAGTGTTCGGAACTTTGACACACTATATGCACAGCGACGATGTTGGTACCATATGAAACAGAAAAACCTGCAGAATTGATCGGTATAAAGTTCGTCATAGTTCCTTTTCATTAAGTGCCGCAAATTTTGTGCCGAAAGACTAGCATAAACTTCTTCAAAGCATATCAACATCGCTAATTCTGAACAAAAACATATTGAAAGACCACTCGTTTTGTAGAAAAATCAATGCTCTTTTCGTTCGTGTATATAAGGACGCACAGGCTGCTGTGTGTATAAGTTCCGGCCAGGATAAAGAGAGAACCCCGTAGTCCAATCGGCATTCAGCATTCCGACAACGGGGGGGTACGAAGCTGACACGATGTTCGAGTCGAGTGGCGAGTTTAAACCGATGGATCTCAACGATTTTGAGCGTCTTCTTGGTAAGTATGCGAACGATTCATTTGTTTAAGCCCTTGCCCTGTTATTTTCAAGGAATTTGTGTTTCTTAACTCTGGAAATTATTTTAGAAGTGATTTTTTTTTCATCAGACATGTGCTCGGTCGGTCGAGTGGTGGTTGTTAGCTCCCGTGATCAGTACTAATGGTTGCAATCGGTGATCAACCTTTTAGTTTTAAAACAATTTCATAGAGAATAACTTTTACCCAAGCTCGTTCAGATTTTTTATAAAAAGGTTTATGATTTTTGTCTAGAGCGAAAATTACGAATAAAAAGATTAAAATTTGGCAGCTGTAACTTCGACAGGGACGATAACTCAGGTTTCAGACCTCAATGAAAATTGAAAGTAGCAGTTTTTTTGGATTAATTTGCAGTACTGTTGTACCAAAAATGAATCAATGAATTAATAAAAAAATCAATAAATTGATAAATAAATGAGATAAAAGGAAAATAAAAAAACTAAAAAGTAAACAAAAAATACTCATTAACTAATTAAAGAGAATGTTAGCTTGAAGCTGCAGTATGAGTGTGGCATATGTACTAAAATAGGAGTAGGAAAAATCAGAAAAACTTGAAGATGTTTATAATAAAAAATGAAGCAGCTATGTGTGTGTGTGTGTGTGTGTGTGTGTGTGTGTGTGTGTGTGTGTGTGTGTGTGTAGCTGGTAGCATTCACTTAAAAGTCTTATTGAAAATTGTGGCAATGTGTATTTAAAAAAATTTTTACTGTGAATCATATATCCATAAATGATAGAACTTGGTATATAAAAAAAAAAAAAAAAAAAATGTTCTTCAAAGTTATCATGCACTTTCATTCACAGTCTCTGAATTCAAACAATCCATTTTCATCACTGATAGATCAAAACAAATGTCCAGTTATTAACTGTGTTCAGTTTATTCAAAATTTTGTGTGTGTGTGTGTGTGTGTGTGTGTGTGTGTGTGTGTGTGTGTGTGCATGTGTGTGTGTGTGTGTGTGTGTGTGTGTGTGTGTGTGTGTGTGTGTGTGTGTGTGTGTGTGTGTGTGTAAATTTCAGAAGATGACCAGTACCTGCAAGAATCTGACAGTAGCACTGAAGAAGAACCACAAGAGCCAGATCATTCAGCACTTTTGGAACATGAAATAAATATTTGTCATCAGTCTTCTGATGATGAATCAGACTATGAATTTCCATTCAATTTCTCAGGCCAGGGACAGTCAGTAGCAGTTTTCTATGATGATGCATTTTACATTGGTCAAGTACTAGAAATTGTTAGACCTGACCTTGCTTGCATTTCCTTCATGGACCAGAAAGGAACAGAAAACCTGTTTAGATGGCCGTTGTCAGACTCCACTGGGGAAGTTGCAAGTAAATATGTCTTTTATTCAGACTTCAACATTCTACCAAAGAACAGAGTTTGGAGCATTGACTGTACCCAGCGGGGAACCCTGAAAAGAAGATACAAAAAATATATGTTAAAAAGTACTGTTAATGTTGGGGTACAAAATGGAGATGGCCAGTTTTATCTTAATGGTGATTGAAAAAAACAGGACATGGAAAGAGGGTGATTTTTCTGGTATTTGAAAAGTTTTTAAGACAGTTGTGATTTTTACTTCCTTTTGGACATATATTATTTGCCTGTTATTTGGAACATATTTGCTTGGTGAAATTCTTGAGCATTTGATTCTGTCCCCGTGATAATGACGGAATATATGTGGAATGTAGGTGATTTTGTTTACTTTGATGTAATTTGTACATAAAGGTGAAGGTTGAACTCATGGATGTTTTTACCTTTAGGTTCCTTCTTCAATGCTGATTATTTTGATACCTCTACTTTGTCTGTAGCATGTGTCGTTCCAGAGTTATGGGTTTGTTAAGTAACGGTACCCTGTGTTTGCCACAAAATGACACGTCGACAAATCAGCATTTTAGTCATTTTTGAAGAGGCACAGCTAAAAAATGAATAATCATTGAGCTCTGGAAAAAAAAAAAAATAGCTCAGTGTATCCATCACAGATAATAACTCTGCCAATCTGAGAGTATATTAGGTGAATAGTTCAGAAGATATGAGGGTCCAAACATGGCCCTTGGCCAAAACGTGAAAAACGCCATTTTTTACCCAATTTTAAAGCTCAATATCTCAAAAAAAATATTAAACCTATGGCCTTGAAATTTGGCATGTGTATCACTTTTAATGGGGTCTTTTGAAAAAATACAAAAACATTCCATATTTTTTCAAGTTAAAAGTTCAGCATTATATTGTTTGGTCAATCAGTGGGTGATTGCATCTCTTAGGAGATCCAAGGAAAGGTTGTTCTGCACAATTCTTAGCCACTGACAATGCTCGAGTTATTGAACAGTAGAGCTGACCACTCAGACTGTTCCATACCTTTTGATCTCCCCTGCATCCTTAGATGGATCCTCAAGCATAGGCTCAAAGATTGTCCCTTGCATTTTATACTGTTTGCGTAATATTTTTAGTTTTCAACAACTTTTTTCCTCTCCACACTTTCATCTTAATTCTACTACCTTTCGCTGGCTGATTTGGGGTGCTGTTGGATTCTTTTTTGAGCCCTTGGCGGTCAGAACACCACAGAATTATGGACTGTGGTGTGTCTCTATCTGACGCCAAGAGCAAAGACACAATCAGCCATGTCTCCCTGATGAGTCCGATCCAGCGGACGAAAGGCCTCGGAGCAGGTGATAAATATAGATCTGTCTTTGAGAGGGATTGCCATAGTTTCCTCATGCAGTTAGTGAAGGGTTTTCAAGGGTTTTCATATTTTTGATATACATTTTCCCATTACTTCATCTTCAATTTTTTTTTCTTTCCTCTCAATTTCAAATCTTTGTCATTACTATAATGATGGAAGAATTGTTAGCCTGCACTTGTTTTCCCCCACTACTTAATTGTTCAAAACAAAAAAAAAAAAGACAGGGAGAGTGAGAGAGAAAAGGCAAGTTCTGTTCTGCTTACAACATGGAATACAACTCCCTGGTCAAAATTTGCATTATATGTATCATGGAAACAAAAGAAAAGTTGTAAAAAACAGGTCTAGAAATACCAGTAGATATCTCAAAAATGAGACTGAACTTATTTTTTGCTTCGTTTCATACCACAATGAAGTCAGATGTGTGCCGCAATATGTTACTGCATGCATGTCACCAGTAGCTCCTCAACCTAAAGACCAAGTGTTTTCATGTTAAATATGATTTGTTTAACATTTCATGATCACTGTGAACTTGCACTCTTAATTTAAAAATCAAGGTCATACTGTAGATCTGATGTGTGTAACTGATAGCTCTGGACTGATGGGAAAGGTGTGAGGCTGGAGAGGAGGAGGGTGTTCACAGGATTTTTAAACAATTTAAGAATCCTTATGCTAAATTTAATACTAACAGTCATAATAATAAGCAATGATTATACTACTAATAATAATAATCATCATAAACACAATAATGATAATCATAATTGTGAAAAGTTTTTCTCCTGACTTTTTAGTTGAAAACTACTCACTGACTTTTTTATACAACCTTCAGGCCTTCATTCATTCACAATAACTATATAACTAAAGAACTTATTTCCCACACACAATGTGGGAAAAAAGCATTATTCTTAATGCTTGACTGGAAAGATACGATTTCACCTGTGCTCTTAAACAGGTAGGATGGGCCAGTTTCAAGCAGAGGGAGACAGAGAGTTCCAACAGTTGGGGCAGCAAAGCTGGAGGAACACTACCAAATTATTTTATGCAGTTCACTTCGGTATTTTCAACAGTTTTTGACTGGAAGAGCAGACAGTACATGATGAACAGTATGCGAACATCGATGACAGGTATATCTCATCCCTACCTATATTACCTGAGTATCCACCTACCCCATGTCTCACCCTCCCTGCAATACTCACCCTACATTACCTGAGTATCCACCTACCCCATGTCCCCCCCCTCCTGCCAATCTCCCCTACATCCTTAAGCCTTTAAAAAAAAAACTACAGTTTAAAGCTATTCAGCATTTTGTCTTCATGACCCATATGGTATGATCACCCTTGCTGAAAGGCATATCATATTAACACAATGAAGAGGGTCACATAAAATATTAATATCAACAGAACAGAAATTGCTCCATGCACAACAAAGCATGAGAGCTGGACTAAAACACATGAACACAGCCAGCTGCACAGCCTGCTCAACGTCGCTGCCTCTCTCACCGGCACTGGTGCTATTGATCGGGGGAGGCATGACAGGCAGGCCCAAGCCAGGGGTGCCCGGCCTTAGTGGCGTCAACAGCGAGGCGGCAGCTGCGGGCGTCATGGGCAGCCCCCCAGGACCCATCATGGGATTGGGCAGCAAGTGCTGGGGGTTCTGCAGGGGGTTACCAGCGGCGGCAGCGAAGGGGGCGGTGACGGCAGTCACAGAGGCTGGCAAAGGCTGCGGGGGACCTGACATCGTGGAGGAAGGAGTGCCCAGGAGGGAGGGACCGCCCAGCTGAGGCATGGCCAGACCCGGGGGACCCTGAGGAAAACACAGGCCTCACACTGTCCATGCCAAGGTCAGCATAGCGTTCTATGAACATGGACTGTGGTATGGTGTGGAGTGTGGGATGCATGTTTGAGCAAGTATGCCTTACGTGCGCGTGTGTGTGTGTGTGCGTGGAGGGCGGAAAAGAAAGAGGGTGAAGTGTTTTACATAGATGTTATGTGCATGTGGAAGCTGTGTTGTGTAGATTGTGCTGGTTTAATGTTTCAGTCACTTCTGTGTTCCTCTCACAGCGATTCAGACTTTTTCAGAGAACACATGTTCATCTGCTAAGAAAAAAAAAAAAAGAGATTCATTAATTCAGAGGGCGTTTACATTTGTACAAAAAAAAAAAGTTATCCATACCAACACCCTCCACATAGAAACATGTACAGAACAGAGCATACACTCACTAAATTAATATCAATTAGGGGGAGGTGGGGGGAGGAAGAGACAGAGAGACAGACGGATATATGTAGACAGACTGATATAATATAGTACTTGTGGGGATGGATGACAGTGATAACAAGTAAAGTAAAAAAAAAAGAGAAAAAGAAAAAGAAAGAAACAAAGCAAACCAAACAAATTTGGAGTCATTTACGTAATATACATTACAGATGCGATCCTGTGTACGCTAAGTATATAAATCAATCACAGAAATAATCTCAGAAAGCATGCCATTCCACTTTCTACAGCACTTTGTGTTATTGTAACAAATCATTTCAACTCAATGGTAAGAACTACACTAGGATTATTAAGTAACTGCAAATCATGTGGACCAGTTTTTACGAAAAGTATGTGAGTACACAGCATCTTTTGCAGTCTTAATGAAAAAAAAAGAAGAATCAAAATTAAAATTCAAGTGACCTCAAGTCTTTCACTCAAAACACCATGTCAAAAATATCAACAAGCTGCTGGTGCATTAAATGGATGGACACAGGAAGTCTTTTTATTTCTTCCTTGTACGCATATCTGAACTGCACAGACAGTGGTGTTAGGACTGAATATGTGATTCACCCCTCCCCTCCTCCCTGATCCAAAGCACAGAAAAGTTTCCCTCGATCTTAGAACCCACTCTTCCTTCCCGCCAACCCTCTCCCAGTTCATCCAGACCACTGAAACCTTGATATGCAGCACTGCACACAGCTTTTACTGACCAGAGAGGCAGGCGACTGCTGAGCATCCATGGCCTGAATTTTGGCTGTCGTGGCAGCAATGGCCACAGCTGCAGCCGTGGGCATGCTGGAAGGGGTGTGCATTGGAGTTGCTGTCTCAGGAGGGGTGATAGCCTGCAAACATCTCGCCTTATTGAAATACATATATCGTCCACCAGTAAGGCAGGAAGCCACATGATCTGATGTTTTTATGTGCATTACAACAAATAAATAGGAAATCGTTAATGTGCTGGATTTTCTCCTTGCAGCAGACATTTGTTTATGTATGTGTTTTGATATATAAATGTTTTTTTCTTTTACATTTATCACCCAACTTCTGATTTACCTGTAAAGTGCACTGACAGATACTAGCCACAACAATGGAAAAAAAAAAGGAATGCTGACAAGCAATAAAGCCAAACAAAATCATATCATTTCTAAAGAAGAATACCTTCTAAAGATTTTTTTTTTCAAATGCCTGATTCTGCACACCATCTTCCATTCTATATTCTCACCTGTTGAAGATACTAGCCAAATTATCAATACTAATGTTAGGCACTGCCAGAGAGCTCGCACAGAAAAACAAACCTGTCTGTCACAGGCCATATACACCTTTTACTACTGGAAAACTGAGCATACACATCCAAGTTTTACCATTAGCACAGATTCAGTTTTATTTTTTTACAATGTAACTTTAGGAATTAGTTTAAACACATAATTTTTCAAAGAATGCTTTTAGGAATATAAACATCCAGGAAGTCTTTATACACACACATTCTCTGGAAATGTTTCAGTAAATTAACATTTAGAAATGTTTTAGCACAAAACTTGGGAGATGATTTTAGCATGCGAGCCTTTGAGAATCCCTCTAACACAAACCTCTAGAAACATTTTAAGCACAAAAAGATTTGTAATTGTTTTTTTAAACATAGGTCTTTGGAGATGCCTTTCAAAACATCACACTTCATTAACTGTTTTTACAACACACATCTCCAAAAATCGGTTCTAGTACTTAGTATACAGCCAGTGCTGTTAGGACATCAAAAACAGCCTGAAAATATATCATCTGAGAAACCTAAAATCTCTGAAGTTAATGTTTAAAAACCTCTGAAGAAAGATATGGTGGGTATTGTAAATATGTGACAGTGATCACTGACAATACATGAACTGCGCAGGCCGGTACCTGATCACAACAAAAAAAAAAGTTAAAAAAAAAAAAAAAAAAAAAGCCTAAACTCACCTTGCCTACTCTTAGGTACTGCCCACCCAAATCAAAGAGATTCATTGATGTCACAGCATCCATCTGACTTTGCTGCGTGTCATATTCTATAAAACCGTAACCCCTGAAACATGACACAGAATATCTAGTTACAGTCATCTCTAAATTCCCAGCACAGACAAGTCCATCACTTTACCAATTCACACAATACAGTGGTTTTTACTTGCCATGTAACCATTTATTTGAGTGTAGTCTGTATGTCATTGTAAACACATGCATGTGCAGCAGTTTCTGTGTCACTGAAAACCAGCCTCATATATCATCAGAATCGAAGGATATAACTTGTGAAAATTTTCACACAAAGAATAGTTGACAGAGTCAGTACTTACTTGTGCTTTCCTGGCCTTGTAGGATCTGGAGCTAATTTACATTCTTTGATGTTTCCAAATGCTTCAAACACACTGAAAAGACACATACAAAACAATGTTCAGATAATAAAGAAACACTTAACTGAACAAAAAAATAACAGGAAAATGACTCATGTGGTAAATTTACAATCAAGGCAACAGAAAAAACAAGCACTCTGCAAAAAACTTGGAATGAGTTTTCTGAAAAAGACCATACGCTAAGAGAATTGTTGTTTTCCCAAATAAGAAAAATCCAATACACAATGAACGTGTGGCGAAAAGGAAATATTGCCACATGACTTAAAATCGGGCTATTCTCTTTTAGAGAGAGGACAAGAAGAGGGGGAAGGGGAATATTCTGTGTCTCCAAGAGTCATCATTCCAATGCTGCTTATTCCAGCCCTGATGTACAGCCACGTCCATGTTCGTCCAGTCGCAGTCCCACCACCTTAAATTTTCGGGGAGTAATCAACACCTAGCTCTCAAGAGGCAATCCACTAGAGAGGAGACACATCACTGTTGCTCAGACAGTTTGGGTGTGTTCAATGGCGACTATCCTGATCTACAGAGAAAAAAAAGGGGGGGGGGGGGAGGACCACAACTGACAACAATAACTGCTTAGTCAGCAGCAAACCAGCATGAGTGAACATCCTCCTTCAGGTGGCATCATCTCATCCCTCCACTGACTGTCCCCATGATATGTCTAACAACTAAGCCTTTGGCAAAAAAATCCTGCAAACTGAGGCCACCAAAAGAACAGCGCATGAAGAGCAACAGAACGTACATTTTTTCTTCACGGGATGATCAATGACGATGATGATGATGCTATGGAATTCCATTCTGGTCTGAAACTTCATGATTGGGATGTACTTTATGCTTCTTTCCAAAAGACTCAAATCGGGACTATACTTTAAGCATGCACACACACACACACACACACACACACACACACACACACACACACACACACAGCAAAGCTCCAAAAGCCTGCACAGGCATAAACACATGTATGCCTAAATAGGTCCATAAAATGGCAGGTAAAGCAATTTACGCTGTAACATGAAAAAAAATAATAGCCACATCAACGTACATTACTTGAAAAACTCAACAATGCAGCACACCTCTATAAGAAGACCATGACAAACTAAGAACATGCTTGGCATTACGTACTGAGGACTTCATAAGTGTATTCTAACAGATCCATATATAATTATAACAATACACCATTCTACATCATTCACACACACACACACACACACACACACATACATTAAATCTTCGTAAAATGTGCTACTCAATCAGACCTAACATTTAGCTGTGTATGTAAATGTGTGTGTGTGTGTGTGTGTGTGTGTGTGTGTGTGTGTGTGTGTGTGTGTGTGTGTGTGTGTGTGTTCTTACGCACATGTTCATGCGTATGCTTGCATTCATGTACATGAAGAAACATGCCAATTTGTTCAGATATCAAGAGTGCATTTTCCAGATGTGCGCTGGTAGGTAGGTCATGATTAACACTTTATGAACAGAACTACAAAAAAAAAAAAAAATTCTTTGACTTCATGCCTTCTAAATTTTGAATGGCAATCACACAGACTTGACAGAGGTAAACCGCACCTCCTTTTCTCTTTGTTTTCTTTTTCTGCTTTTCCTGATGGTCTAAAATTATTTCTTTAAAACAAAACGGGGGATGGGAGTGGAAGGGGACATCGAGGAGGGGGGCCTTCTCCAATGGTCAGAGCGTTTTCCTGGCAAGCCAATAGTCATGAGTTTGAATCCATGTGCTTTGCATTTTTATGGCTTGAAAACTCCCTCCATCCTCCAGCAGCACATGGGTAACTGACATGGGTCATGAAAGAAAGTTCTAATGACCAATGCCAATGTCCAGGCCACTGTTTGTCTATCTTTAAAAAGAAAATTTGTTTAAATCTAATTAAAAAAAAATAAAATAAAAATAAAAAAGAAGTTTGCATGCAAGCGAATGAAATTCTCTAAAATTTGAATTGCACTGACATTTTAGACGACAACACTTTTATGCTGCTACATGCTTATGGTCTCAAAATTTGTATTTAGATTCAAAACTAACAGTTGCGATCTCTCCTGTCACACTGAAATTTCATGCTGATGGCAAGAGGCAGCTTGTGTATTGAGACATCACTATACAAACATCTGGTGCTCTTGAAGAACTACTGTCAGATCGTAGCTACTAACTAGGAAAAAAATAAAGCTCTGGATGACCCTGCGACTTCACAGATGTGTGAAATCAACTATTGTCTAGTACCAAGAGAACATTTTCATTATTGGCTATCAACAAGTAAAGACACAGTCAAGTTTGAGTACTTTTTTTTAAACAAGGCTATGACCATACCAAAAAAAACCCACTTGCCATCTCTTGATCTTACATCTCCCAATTCTTTTTTCTCAACGATCTGCCAGTGTTCAAGCACAGCTTAAAACAGCCACACCACAGACAGAACAGGCTGGCACCGGAAGGGGACTGCACTCTGCCAGTCCTTCACTAACCTCTGTATGTCGCTCTCAGCAAGGTCTAGATGGATGGAGGCCACATATATCCTGAAGTAATGGGTGGCCTCTATGGCTAGCTGTTCGATGATTGGCTGGGCCTGGGGCATGTTGCTTGGTCGGCCAACCTGTTGACAGAGCAGCCACCCCCTTTCGTGTAGCAGTCATTCTCTCTTACCACACTCCTCTCAATGTTATTTCTCATCATACACATTCCTGAACTCTCCGCACATTTCCATCTTCCATTATATTCAAGTTTGATACAAAAGAAGAATAAAATTTACTGAAAGCATGTTGTGCAAAAACCAACTCTAAGAATTGCTTAAACCAACTCTAAGATTTCATGTCCAAAGCAGGGAACCTGAATCTGTTAATGAACCCTGCTACTGTGGTATCCTAAATTCATCAGAAATGCTAATGCTCATATACTAAAGATTCGACAATGGGTGCTTAAGATGCTGATGGCCCCAAGTTGCACCTAGGGCCAACCCCCAGGTGGAGTTATGGGAGACGGCCCCTCAAAAGAGCAGCAGCTGTGCACAGACCTAACACTAGAACTACTGCCATAACATTCAGACAAGGTAATATTTGTTTTTTCTCACATAGTGCTCTACATTATGAACTGTCCTATGCACTGCAATTTTAGTTTGTCCAAGAGAAGACATTTTAGCCATTACACAGGCCACATCACTCATGATCTGCAGTCAGATTCAGTATAAATGTTTACACAGCTCAAACAATCATCTTGTGAGCGTATCAATCCAGTGGGCAAAGCGCAGCTTCTTTTGACTTTAGGCCTGGTATTTTGTTGTAACTGCGTGTTCTAATCTGTAAAGCATGCAGCATGTGCCCTATAATTTAGGTAGACTAACTGGTTATACCTGGGAGGGTCCTTATTAACAGATTTCACTCTATTTCATTCCTCTGAACTTTATGTACCATTCCAGACTGATCCTCCAAAAGTCCACAGCCTAAACCAGAGCTGATTTTATACACAGTTAAATGTGTGAACCCTACATTTTACAACAGTTGGTATGAATTTTGTCTAAAAATATCAAAGCCTCGCAGGATCAACATTTTGGTGAACTTAATGCAAGCTAGCCATCTGTGTCAGCTTCACAATCTCATGTATGCACACTCTATGATAATTTTTTTTTTTTCCTTTCCCTTGGAAATAGACTGACAGGCGCACGAGTAGAAGACAGGCAATCCAACATTCAGTTTCAAAGTTTCCATGTCTGAAACAATTTTTTTCAAGTTCTCTTTCTTTTTGTACTAAGACAGATTAACTATTATTTCCTCTGTCCAATATCTTTTGGTCTGATGTATATAAATATGCAATGCTTTCATGAAACTTTATTAAAATCTCTTTACAATTTTACACACCTCCAAAAGGTGTGGCTCTAGGAGCCTTTTCCTGACTAATGTGTGCAAATGGCTGAATTTTCTTTGTAGAATGCACTGTCAGTTGAAATCCCTGCATGTTTAATGAAAGCTTACAAAAAGTTTACAATTTAATTAAAACTGTCTTTAGTGAAGCAGTCTCTGCAGCATGGCGATAGCCTTCTAACTTGGCTAGAAAACAAAATAATCTGGGGCTGTATTTACTTCTTGAGATATTTTTTTTTTAACAATTCAAAGGTTTAGAAGAACACCAGATCTCATCAACTGTCAAGAGATTTCAAGTTTCATGCATATGTCTACAACTGTAAATGATTTTGTATTTCTGAAAAAAAAAAAAAAAAAATGACAAAAGGAAAACAGCAAAAACTAAATGTTTGTAACAACACATTTTTACATCTCATTCTTAAAGAAGAAACAGACAAACTGTCATAATTCTTCCTAGCTATGTCTGTATGCATGTATGTCTACGTGAATGCGACTGAATGTGTGGAGAATGGAAAGAACAAGACAGAAAGAGGAGTGAAACAAAGGCAGAAGGACATGTCATTCAGCAGACTGTTTCTTAAGGAAAACATTTCTTGACATGCACAGACACAAAACATGAGAATCTGACCATGAGGGGGTGAACAAGGCAGAAAGACTTGTCAGACAGTGGACTGTTCTTTGACAAAACATTTCCTGGACGTATGTAAACACAAAACACAAAAATCTTTAATTAGCCTACACATGCCTAAAACCAGCCAAATACATCGTAACTATTTTATGAACAGGTAACTGTATAATGCTGCAATAAATTCCACAAGACGAATCTACTTAAACCACACACTAGCGATTACTGCGTAAACCGCTTCATGATCACTATAATGTTTAAGTGCAATGAAAATGCAAAATGATGGTAGCACTGGAAAGGGAGAGAGAAACCACTCAACTCTAAATGAATGCTACACCACAAAAAATAACACTAATCACATTGTGTAATCTTCTGAGAAGAGCCATCACTTGAAAGACAAGCGACAGGCAAGAAAATCTTTACATATGTCTGAAGCAGGAACAATGTGTGCATCTCAAGACTGCCATAAGAAACTGAGCTATATCTATGTGTATTTTCACATATATAATGTATGTCAATGTCTAACTATTATGGTCTTCTGTAAAGAATTTTTTTCAAAAATGTAACAGCCACCCAATCATGTGGAATTGATTATGAATGCTCTTCTACAGTCACTGAATAAACATTTGAGGGTAAGGTGAGTGTAAGGCACAATACAAATGAACACACAAAACAAGTACCAAGTAATGTCAATTTAACAAAAATATGAAACGGTCAAACAAATTTCCAACAAAGATGTCTCATCAGACATTACAAATAACATTTCCTATCTTAGTGTAATAAAAATGGTTTTAAAAGGTAATTTTAGACACATTCAACAAAATCTAAAACCAGATCTACGAACATTTTATCAGTAAAACACAGCGAAATTTCCATGTCCAGGCAAACCCAAAATGATGAATAGGCAAAGTATTACAAACTCCTCGCTTTCAATGCACTTGGCAAGCTGAAATGAAACAAAAAAGAGAAAAAACAACCAACACACATTTGTGCAACATCATATAGCATTGCACAAAACAGCATGATAATATCAAGATCAAAGTTATTTATGTACATTTTTTATAGAAACATACGCATATTTTTGTTATTTGCAAAGTTAATCCCTCTCCAAGACCCATCCACCCCTATCCTCAAACCAAATCAAATCCCCCCCCCCCCCCCCCCCCCTCTCCCCACCTGTCCTACCTTCTTTAAAACCTCTCCCTACTCCCCCAATCCTTGATACACATATCCCAAAGTGTATCCTCACACTCCATACACCCCTTTTCCCTCATTATTACCAATAAGCCTTTGAAATTGAAAAATGCCTTGGTCTTACATCAGATAAGCATCACTCAAAGCATTCCACAACATATATCGTGTGTGTATATGTGAGTCTTTGTCCGAAATGAAACCATTAAGACTTCTCAGCAGCTTAAAAATGACTACTGTTAGAACTGGGAAATATAAATTTCATTTTTCACCCGAAAGCAAGACAGCTGATTTGAGCATGTGAATATGTGTGTCTGCATGACAGCGTTTATGTGAATGTGTAACTAAACATATGTACCTCTGTTGTGTGTTTGCATAGACCATACATGCATACAAGCAAGAGTTTTATCTCTCTCTCTCTCTCTCTCTCTCCCCCCCCCCCCCCCCACCCCCACCTGTCTGTCTCCAACTCTCTTCATTCCTTGGCTAGAACTGATTCACCATTTGTGATGATTTTTTTCGCTTATGCAACCATTTCCAACCCCTCTATCAAGGTAGCCACGTTCTCTCTTTGTGAATAATGTCTAAACATGACATCAGTGTGCAGCGTTTTCTTTTCCATGTGTCATCTATCCTGCAAACACATGACTGCCTACTCTCCTCTGAAAGGTGGAAAGGGATGACTGCCTATGTCCTCTGAAAGGTGGAAAGGGATTACAATGTGTTCAGCAAGATCTATTCATACAGTACCTCATTGGCAAAGGACGTCCGTTTACTACCTCATTGAAAAGGATTTGTAGGGATTGAAGTCAGCAAAATCTTTTCAGACCTGGTTATCTCCAGCGGCAATCAAACCATGGACCTCGATATGAGAATCTAAGGCCTTACCCACTATGCAAAACATGCCACCCCTAAACTTTTAACTTTGACAATGTATGTCACAGCACACAGGAATACCCTGTGTAAGTCGACAGCACAATGAGCACAAGAGCACAAAGCATCATCAAAAAATCTTAAAATTGTTAAATTCTGTTCAGGCACATTCTGAGACTTTTTTATCACTTCTTCTGTATACAAACATAGCATTACTGCAAAATTTCAATACCTGTTTATTTTTCAATTTCAAAGCCTCTGCCCAGGAAAAAAAAAAACTAATACAAATTTCCACTCCATTTTGTCTTAGATCCGCACTTACAAAACTTCCCGCTATTTGAGAACGATTCATTTACAGACAAGAATTTCATGAAGTGACTGAACATGACCTTTGCATTCTTCAAAATCTGTTGGATTTTCAATTCAAACATATGGGACATTCTTATAATGACACTAGTTCTCCTTGAATGTTTGAGAACTTCAATTTAAAAAAAAAAAATTACACGACGAGTATCACACTCTGAACTGCCTTTTTTTTTTTACTTTTCTTCCAGTGATTACAAATACACTACGAATCCAGAACCTCAGTTCCGACAGAAAATGGTTCACCTGGTTTTCTCCTGCATTACCATGTAATTTCAAAGTTACAGTGTATCAAATTCAAGATACACTGAATGTGTTTTGGAAACCTGCATGCATGAATGAATTTGACTTGGAGAATCTTTTGTTAAAGCACAATATTGATGTCAACATTAAAAAGATACAAGCGTTTTCCCCTATAAAAAATCCATACTGAATAGACAGTCTCAAATGATTTACAGATTGATAATATTCATACATTTTTTAAAATGACCAGAATAAATCTATACTTTTGCTTACCTCAGGACCTACTACAACCCTTTTCTGTCCTAAAAAAAAAAAAAAAACACAATTACATGAAAATGCATTCCTTGGGGCATCACATGTTGTGAATTAAGTAACTCCAACAACTGGTTTCTGAAACCATGAATAACTGTATGATGGTGTGATGTCGTGAATCTGTATGAAAAAAATGAACTTATTTCATCATTCTTTTATCATAGTAAACCATTTTCAAAGAGTGAAAGTTAAAAACACAAGTAAGATACAATGACTGGCAAAGTCCTGTGGAGTTTTTTGTTTCATGTTACACAGCCTTCTGTGGGCATTTTGCCAAGTGCTTTAATGCTGATAACACTTGAGCGTTGTAGCTACTACATAAAGGCTGATCTTCATGTCCCTTCACATTGCGCAGTAACATTCCAGCTTTGCACAGGAGTGCTATTCCCAGCATTTTCATCAATTTTGTTGGCAGTAACAAAGTATAAAATGCCATGACAGCACTAGTTACCATCGTGGCCACCACTTTATTTTAACCTTTCAATTTCACTTAGCAATTAGGAAAAAAAAAGATCCTACTTCAACTGGTCTCTATGGCCACCCTAGCCATTTAACTGGTCCTTTGGGCTGCTACTGTGTGTCCTACTCGACTGAAAATATGCAGTCACCATCAGTGGTTTGTCTAGAACATCTGTGTTCAGCAAAGTTATTTACCAAAGGGCATGCGAATGAGAGAAGAGTATGTATATGTGTTTACATGTGTGTGTGTGTAAGAGGGAGGGAGCAGCGTAAGGAGAAGGGGAAGGCTGTATCCCCCCCCCCCCCCCCCCCACCCTGAAAAGATCTTCAAAACTTAGCTGCAAATAATGTTTTAGAAGAATCAAGACAGAAACACATTCATACATGCTACATGCTACCTATCTACTCCCATACTTTAGAACCCCATTCTATGAAGAATATCACCGTATTTACCATTCTGGTGATCAAATCCCTTCAAGAACAATTTATTTATCCATTTTCATCTAGAAATGGATCATGGCGTGAAGAAGAAAAAGAAAAAAAGCAGGCGAAATATACATATAGCTCCCACCTTGATATTTCTGCCGCCAATCATAACGCCATTCATCTGCTCGAGGGCCAGCTGGGCAGCCTCTGGCACCTCGTACTCGATGAAGGCGAAGCCCTTATGTTTGTTCGTGATCGGATCCCAAGACAGATTGACACTCTTAATGGGGCCAAAGGGAAGGAAGGCCTGTTTGATCGTGTCTTCTCTAATCTCAAAATTAATACTGCCTACATAGATCCTGCAAAGACACACACACAAGAAAAAAAAAATAAATAAATAACAGTCAGTCAGTCTGTTACAGAGAAAACTCTCAGAATCTGCTGGTAAACATAGCACTTTTTTTTAACTAGCACTAAACTGCTTTTTTTCCCAAATACAACACATTTTCTATGTTAATCTGATTTTCTGCAAAGATCAGACAGAAAGCACATGTTTTAGGCTAACTGTTGTAATAAATAGTTAATACTATAGAGTGTTGTTTTTCTCACAGATTCTGCTGAGTTTTTTTTTTTGTTTGTTTGTTTATGTTCTGTTGTTTTGTTTGTTACTGAGAAGTCTAAAATAAAATACAAAAGGAGAAGAATTATTGCCTTCATCAAGAACTCGTGTGTACTGCCATGAGTTCATTGGTTTGTTTGTAAACAGTTGTCGGCACAACATAAAAACCTACTAAACCAATTTTAACCAAACTTGGTGGAAAGACAGAATGTGGCCTAGGGATAAACCCATAATACGGAGGTGCGGACCAGTGGTGCCGATCTTGGTCAGTCACAGATCCGGCATTTGTTCAGAAAGTTATTACAAAATTTCCACTGAATATGAACACTATAAATTTATTATTTACAAACTGATGATAGACTGATGATTATCTATGAAAACATTTTCACTGAATGTTGTGAACATGCAAGTGATAAAAGTTTGCGTAATAAACAGGAAGTAAACAATCAGAAATCAATATGCTATTACCATCACTTCAGAAGAAAATTGGTTAAATGATTATTGGTTGCAACTTTGAATTACTGAACATAATTAGCAATAATCAGCAAAATCTAAACAGTTACTGTCTTGAAGAAGAGCAAATAATCTAAAATTCTCTGTTAGTGCCAGATAAAATCAATCATTTCATTCCTCCTGTTTTCTCTACATATCTTCTTCCAAGACAGAATATTTCAACTAGAAGTTTGTCCAGCTTTATTCACACAAAGTAAGCGTTTAATGACAGAAAAACTTGGGTGAAATATTAAAAAGAAAACTTGAAAATCAGGTATACCAATTCCTAATGCATGTGCAAGCGTTTGTGGGAACAGCACCTCTGTTGCATAACAATAGATATCCCACTTCTTTTGAACAGCTAGCAGCAATGTGTATACAAAACAAACCGAGTTTGTAGATCAGCATGGTGACATGTACATTACCACTTAGAACAAAACAAAACAAAAACAACATGAATGTAAAAGTCTGTCCTGAAATATGCCCAGATCATGCTGCATCCTGTCCACACACAATTTCTGTAGAAAAGACGATGGGCACACAGAAAACATTGTCACAAGGCAGCCCAGCCCGAAGCATCCTGCAACTCAAGAACACACAATCAAGTCACACACCATTTAAAGTGAAGACTGAAAGACTGATTTGTGTCAAAGGTCAGGATAAGCAATTCAAGACCCAGCAGTACTGAAAAAAAGGGGTTAAGTATCAGCAACCGTTATAATATATTAAAAAAAAAAAAAAGGGGGGAGACAACTGAGCACTGCAGAGACAAAAAAAATGAAGGCAATACTAAAAACCTGATAACATTGTCTTATTTTCAATGTCTGACAACAAAATGAAAGGAAGCGAATATAGCTTGGACTGAAGTGTAAGATACTTTCTGAAGGCATCTTGTATTTGCAATAGTCAAATCTGGCCAAACAGTGCTACCCAACTGACCTTAGCTTGAAAGAGTTTGACAAAAGACACACCATTTTAGTATATCTTTGACATCAGAATTCCAAACCCTCCCAATGTCATTCCTCTTTCTTAATTCCCGTCTCCCTCTCCAGTCTTCTTGGTAATAATCAGCTTCTTGTCTGCTTCACTTCCCATCTTGCACATTCACAGGGAAAAATCACGCACTCATGCAAAATTTTCAACTGCGAGTATCTTAAACTAATGCACTATTGGAAACAAAAGTGCCAGTTTAAAATCATGATTCATACTGTAGTTTCTAGAATCCTTACTGAACAATTTCTGAACAATGTTTATTAGTATAACCCAGGCAATGAACATCAAATCAGTATTTCAATGCTCAGGTGACAAGAATTTTGAACACCATTTTCAGATGGTCAGGGGTAAGAGATGAATTTCTCTCAACAAATCTTGGCAGACAGAAACGTTTCACTGATAGACATTCTGCGTTTTTATTTTCTAATTTACATCAGTTTGCGATCTCACTGTGTTCAGCTGCACCAACGTCGAACGAAATAGCCTAGTGTGTACGGTGGCCAGCGGCGTGTTAGTCAGCGCGCGAGAGGGGAGCGCGGCCTGCTCGCGGCGTGACACTCCTTTAAGAATTATAAACATTTACAAATGTCATTTTCCATTATTCCGAAACATGTAGAACACATTCATTAAAGATTTCATTGTGAGGCAACTGTACATTAAACCTAAAGCAAAGCTGAAAAATATCACACCAGTTTACTATTCGTCATCAACATAACAATCTCAAACATTTCTATCTTGGATTTCACTGGCCTTCTGACTTCATGTATTGAGGGAAGAAAGAGTAAACATGCAGGTGTGTGTGCCTGTGTGTGTGTTATGTGTGTGTGTGTGTGTGTGTGTGTGTGTGTGTGTGTGTGTGTGTGTGTGTGTGTGTGTGTGTGTGTGTTGTGTGTGTTTGGATCACGCTCTGCATGTGGGCACACACCTGCTCACATGTTAAAAAGACGCTTTTAATGTGACACAGAAATTCAGTTAGAAACCCTTTTGATGCTTGCGCCTTGTAAAAAAAAAATTTTTTTCTGACATTTGCTGTGAATTATTCATTTCCAATCTTTGTTCAGCTGTGCATTCATACACTGACGAGTTCAGAGCTATTTTACACAGTGGTCTCAACAAAAAATACAAATCAGTTCAACTAATACAGGCTGTATGATATTACTGATATCACGTTGTTCAGCTATAAAGCAACAAAGAAAAAATTTCATAAACAAAAAAATCAATTTAATGAAAAATATGACATCATACTCACAGTATTCAAGACTTGCAAAACGATGAAATTCAGCCAAAAATCTTTCTGACAATTGTTGATTTCTAATTAGACTACTTTCAATTCTTTTTAAAATGATGCAAGACAATGTGCGCTTACTGCACTGTGTTTGTGTTCTATTCATTCAAGAATTATTTCACGGACATTAAATTTCGGGAATCGCTAAAATGTAAGAACTGGTATGAGTCAATCAAACCACAGTATGCATTTAAAGAAATAGATACTTCCCTGTATGCAAGAATCAACATGTACTACTTCCTTAAATGCAGCTCAAAACGCGTCAGTGTCAATAAGCATTATTTGATGATGCTCCTAGGAACTCAAGACACTGGCAGTCAATGTCTAGGCATTGATCTATCCACTATATGGTGAAAGCAAAGGCAAAAGCAACTGGTGTATACAAACACCCTGCAGCAGTCACACAGTACTATAAATTAAAAAAAAAAAAAAAAAACCTGAAATGTTAAACACTTGATCTGGCTTGCATGACTAAATGCACCATCAAGAAAAGACCAACCATCAATCCATGATGTTATTCTACAACTATTCAACCAGTTAGTAACAGCACACAATTTCCATTATTTATGTGCATCACATGAAAAGAAAATGAACGTAGACAGCCTTAGCTTTATTCTTGACATTTTTTTTTGTTTGTCTTTTTTTTTTTCCATTAAACTTTTGAACATATCCAAGTAAAAAAAAAAGATGTGACATTTTTTTGCTATTTCAATAATTATCCTTCTGCTAAAACAAAAATATTTTATTTCAATAATTATCCTTCTGCTGAAACAAAAATATTTTATTTTAACTTAATAAAATCAAGACAGCACTGGTTTGAAACGTGGGAGGACTCAACCTACGTCAGCATCGGTGCCTTCTAAGGGAGATAATTCTGCCAAATGCAGACAATTCCCATCATCAGCTCTTTTTTTCCATCTCTCTTGTTACTTGTATTCAAATGGAGTCAGAGCACTCAGTATAGTTGGATCAGTGAGGGTAAAAAAAAAAGCTTCTACTTATAAACAACTGCAAAACCACTCACAGTAGTTTACCAAAATGTCCTCATAAAATTTTTCAGCTAAAGTAGAAAAATAACACGGCATTACATGTCGCCAATTCATTTCAATACAAAAACCATAAACAATTCTGAAAATAAAATGCTTGACCACTTACCGACACATAAGGGCTAAAGCTTGTTGTCTTTGAACAGTGTTCTGGAAATTCTGCATTTGCTGGAAATACACAATAGAGAAACAGAAAAAACCAGAGAACAAGTGAGTAAAGTAATACCGTACCATTGGAGCAGGACAATACGGACCTGAGTCCTTTACAAAAACAAGCCTGATTTTCATGATCAGTCTCAGCTAATAAATCTCAATAGACTTCTAACATAGCATAACAAACTGCTGCCATAGCTAACAGAACACTGATATGTTCTATAGAAAAAATAATAGATGAACAATGAGATACAGACCTTGACAAAAAAAACAACAGAAAGACTATGACCAAAACATTTTGAGGATTTAAACAAGCGAAAATAAAACAATCCAGGGAATGCTTACTTTGTTGGTTATCATGAAAAAAACTGCCAACACAATCTGTCTTTAAATAACAACACTATTGTGAATGAGAATGCCAATTATATCAAAATTATCCACACACACACTGAAATGTTAAACAGGATACAAACAGTAAAAGCACTCCATACAAAACTTTGCGAGAGCAAGTATCTTGACAGCAATACTCCTTTATTCCATGTATCTGAAGTAAAATTTCTGGACTTTGTAAGAACACATTTGCTCTTATACCCATTATCATACGGTACTGATGCGGTCATTGCATACCGGAGAGAGATGGGCAAAACACACTGCCTGCCCTTTAGGTGATAAATTTGGAGACTCCAACACCAGGCCAATTTCTGAATTACTTGTAAATGCGGCTTGTGAATTCCAAAACCAAAATGCACTATTATTTCTTGAAACCCTCATGACTGATGATTATAAAAAATGTTTCAAATATAACCCCAAATTAAACTGCAGAAGACCCAACCAACCTGCTGTTGATGCTGGATAGTTTGGCGCACCAGTACACTCCTGATGCTCTGCTCCATGGCATACTTCTTCGCCCTCTTGACATCTTCCTCCTGCGATGACGAGAGTTTTGGGGTGCATATGGCTTTACGTCCCGTTTGGCTCCCGGTCCTTCCACCACCGGCCCATCCTGGTCCTTCTGTGGCCCAGTCTCTGCCACCAGGGAACGCCCTGAAAAATGAATAAACTGGCTGACGATCTGGACACATGATCATTCTAAGTCAAATACTAGACACCTAACGTAAGTATTCCTGTCTGTATGGCAATGCTATGCTCACTCCCTGTCAACTAATAAGTTTCATGGTAACAAGTATGCTGGTCTGCTTTCAGATACAACCTTACCACCTCTGAAAAACATGTTTCTGAGCATATAAATGTAAACATTTGTTTTCATGTATTTCACAGACTCAAATCCTGACAAAATCAATTTGGAACTGTCCATGATGTGGGAGCAGAATTACTATAAGGTTCTTAAAATACGAATATCCGGGATTTTTCGTCTACTTACCAGTTATAAGGCATTTTGTACAATCATTCAAATTCATAAATCATTATGCTACCACTGAATGAGCATGACAATACATGCTCAACATAAAATAAATGAAAGAGATGCCATAGTAATAAACATATATAATTTTCAGTACATAGCAATCAAGAAAATATAGGAATATATTCTGTTTACAATGCAAGACAATCAAACCGTCAACAAACTGATAGGAACAATCACACACACAAAAAAAATGCAAGTTATTTCACTTCAGCAGGAAGACTTAAATTCAAAAACAAAGGCATCACTTTCAGCGCACTGCATCTTCCATTCAAAGATGCATGTATCAAGACAGCAACCACTAAAATTCCCTCATGTCCAGAGTCCAGGATGATTTCACCAATAGCACACAGGCAGCTATATCCCATTCACTGCAATAAAAAGAAATAGATCTCTTTTCTTTAACCTCTGCAACGGCTCATTCTATGAATCAAAAGTGACCATTACCCCATTTTTCATCTTTTTAAAAGGTGGTGCCATGGTCCTAAACAAACAAGTGTTCTTTGGATAGAGGTCTCCCAAATTACAGCAGGAACAATAGAGGATATTGCCTCGTAATACTGCAACGACACAGAAAGAAAAACAGAGAATATGCAGCCATGTTAATTCAGGTTCATCCACTGTTTGTGTTTGGTGATTAGTTAAAACACATTGCCCGAAGGATGGGCGCTTTCACACACACACACAAATATCACTTTTTCCCCCTCAACATCTTGCTCAATCCTTTCATTTACACACACACACACACACACACACACACACACACACACACACACACACGCACACACACACACACACACACACAACACACAGATAGAGAGAGAGAGTAAAAAACCAATAATAAAAAGCCCATACATATGTTACTATTGAAGTGGAATCAAACTTACATACCTTCCCAAAAAAAATTAAATTACCAGTCTTACTTTCTTTCCCCAAAACACAACCACAGACAAGTGGTATGGGCTCCCTTTCTCTTAGAATATTTTTCTGTATATCGCCTACACATTTTTACAAGTTTAACTTCTAGTTGGGATCACTTTTTCATGGTGCCTTATAAGCTCATGTTTCATTAAAATGTCCAGCACTAGTTGTTCTCAAATCTGACTTAATTATGAATATGCATGCATAAACATTCATGTGTGCTCCCTGCATGTGCATGTATGCTGAATCTCCAAGTCTGCCTTGATCAGGGGGAGTTGGGGAGAGGGGAGGAAGGTGTGCATTGTGTGGGACAGAAAACATTATCCAAAGTTGTCTGTACAATAGGTACCCTCCCTCCTATATTCAAATAAGATTTCACTAATTTCATCCTGCACATTTGTTAATTGTCCTTTACCAGAACTCCATGGCACATTCAACTTCCTCTCAGTTCTATTAAAAAACTGATGGGTCGTTTTCTTCAAGATGATTAAATGTCTCCAGCTTCTAAACTTTGTATGGCATTTTCTCGCTCTCTCGCACACACACACACACACACACACACACACACACACACACACACACACACACACACACACTCACACACACACACACACACGGGAGATTTTTCATTCTCTCTCACACACACACACATGCACACACACACACTCTGACATTCTGAAATTTACCATATGACAAAAATACTAATTAGTACTTGGATTTTCAATTTGCTTGTAGCAGACATATTACTGTTGTTAACATCATTATGCATTTTACAGAGTGGTAAACACAGAGCCACAAGCGTCAGTCAGTAATTCATTACTTTTCAACAAATGAACATAATAAACATTCACTTGTCATAAGCAACAAGCATAGTTGGATCATTCATTACTTTTTAACAGATGAGCATAATAAGCATTTACTGTCACACTCGCATCCATAAAACGACCCACAGACATTTTCTATGACACATTCTCTCACCGTCTCTTCACGCACACACACACAAACACACACACACACACACACACACACACACACACACGCACACACACACACTCACACACTCACATGTATCAACTCACAAGCAGGGTAAACGTATAGTCTCAACACTATTTTCGACAATCAAGTAACAAGCAGTAACCTAAAATTTACGTTACAAATGCATAATGCAACCTAAGTCACCATTTCTTGAATGATCTGTTTTAAATATATTTCTAAAAACATACATTTGCAATATAATGGTAAAAGAAAAAAACAGAGACAGGAAGATTTAAAATCAAGCCAAGACTAACAGCCCTAGCTACAGAAAGAATTGCTGCTGCTGCTTCTGTTACAGTTAAAAACAACTGAATGGGTGTGCAAGATTAGAGCTGCATACTGGAAATACATGTTTGGCACAACAGACCAAAATGTGTCACAATGTTTAATCCTAAATAAACAAAGTCTCTTTCAAATGCTTCGAGGATTTTTCTCTTTCTTTTTTCCTTTGTAAAAAGAGATCAGATGGAGTCAATACACATGGACAGATTATTTCATATCCTACTGCATGTCCTGACTTTGGCCTCTCACACCTAAGGCTGGGAAAAAAAGCCTCAGTTAAAAGGATGTTGAAATAACTTCATTTGATTCGCCATAGAACAACCTAAAACTCTTTGAATACCCTGCAGTCATAAATTCCTGCTCATATTCTTCTTCCCCTACACCAAATGCTTTTCAACACTGTGCAATCTTCTGAAAAGAATGCACTTTTACAATGTCAATAGAACAATGTGATATCACACTAGACTTGAAGCTGATTGCAGATTACCAGAAACCTCTCACTGTATACTAATAGGTACTCCAAACCTTCTTTCTATGACTAAGAGGCAGTGTGCTGTTGGCCCACATTCAACTGTGATTTTCTACAAATATTATTAATAAATCAAGAAATAAAAGTACGCCTGACAAAACCCGTTATTTATCTTTCATTTCCATACATTGTCTTTTGTATTTTTGGTGATGAGTGTGTGTAAGCGTGTGTTGAAAGTTGGCGCTGTTACGGAGTAGCCGCGAACGTCGGCCGCCATGCGCGCGTCTCGCTCCGATCACTGCCTTTGGTCGTCTGCTATGCGCTCGGTGGCACCGTTAGTAGTTCTAAAAATAGTATGCTAAACAGGAAGAAGAGTCATCCCCGCAACGTTTCGTGCGCGAAGTGTAGGCATCCAACGGAAAATTCAGAGTGAAAAAACGTTTTAAAATGTTTCATGTAAAATTTCCAGAATAAAACCAAGAGTGACATTTACACTTTTACACTCACGCAAATCTTCAGGGTTCAAACTACATTTGAGTAAAAATTTTAAGTTTGTCCGTTCAAATGCCGCGGAGCGCAAGCTACGAAAACAAGCCGTGGTGCAGCTTTGACGTCGACTCGAAAATTGAAATGGCGCTAAGTACAAGACGGCATGCGACCCGTAAATTCTAAACGGAATCTATCGAATATCGACCAGTCGTCTTCAAACCCCGCAATTCCAGCTATTTTGAATGGTAAGTTGCAACCTTTTCCCGACAGTTTTACATCACGATTTAACTATATTACTGTCATATATTTTTTAAGATTACTTTGTTTTTGTTTGACGACCGAAACATCAGACTGGGGTAATGGTGGGGTCGTGCTGATGAGAGGAGTATGTGTTTAGTATTTTACACCGAATTAAAACTGCTGCTTAGATTTTATGGACATGTTACAGGTGTAGTTTGTATGACTTCAAGGTTTATTTTCTGTCGATTTTTTTAACCAGATCTTTCCTGTTTGACTTAAATACCAAATTTTATTAGGTCACGTGACCGTGCCCAACGACGCTTTTGAGGCCCAATGTCGAATGAATAGCTGAAACTAGCACAGTTGCAGTAGGAAAACGTACAGAATATTAGATCTAGTTGCAAAGTGAGACGACTACAGGCGGAAATCTAAACAAATCTTTAAAAAAAACGTTTGTGAACTGCAAAAAAAAGGTCGACAAACGAATCATGTGTTTTTGTCTTGTGATTCGTTTTGTCCATGTTTTTGGGGCGGTTTGCAAACATTTATTTAAGCTTTGTACAGAATATTAATTTTGTGCCAGTATTTCCTTTATTAAATGAATCAAGCAGTGATTCTAATACACTTGTCTCATGCACTCCATGTCATTGGCGGTTATGGTGATAATGTGTGTGTGCGTGTGTGTGTGTGTGTGTGTGTGTGTGAACTCATGTGTGTGTGTGTGTGTGTGTGTGTGTGTGTGTGTGTGTGACTGAATCAAATGGATTAGCTATCATCATGATTTATCCATTAATGACAACCCTAACTCAATTTTTTTTTTTTTTTTTTTCAGGTGCTCCAAACTGTGCGGTTAGTGTCTGCTACAACGGGCTTGTTCTGGTCAACATACACTGTAACAATGGCCAGTTCTACACAAACTTTCTCTCCATGACTAAGAAAGAAGCAGTGGGCTGTTAGGCCTAACCCACATTTGACTGTTATTTTCTCCAAATGTTTTGAAAAATTAATCAAAAAATGAAAATACATCAGACAAAATCTGTTATTCATCTTTCATTTCCATACACTGTCTTTTGTACTTTTGATGGTGATCGTGTGTCAGCGTGTGTTGAAAGTTGGTGCTGTTTACTGATTAGCTGCGAGCCTTGGCCAGCATATGCACATCTCACTCCTATCCCTTCCTTTGGTTTTCTACACTGTGCTCATCCGGATATTTATCAATTCTAAAAATATATGCCAGTTAGAAAGAGGAGCAATTCTTCAGGCTTTCAACTACAATTAAGTAAACCTTTAAGTTTGTCCATTCAGTTCCTGCTGGCAAAGGGATGAGTGTATTTATTTTGTAATGGCATTGTTATATTCAGTATTTTTGGCAATCATATATATAAGTTTCACTAATATATGGAAAGCATAGGCACTGGAGAATTAGGGGGGGGGGGGAGGAAAGGGGGGGGGGGGGGGGAGAGAGCGAGGAGGATGGGGGGGGGGGGGGGGGGGGGGGGGGGGGGGGGGGGGGGGGGTAGCAAAGTTTCTTGATTTTTAATCTTCTGAGCATTACTTTTGGTACAAATGTCAATCATATGTTTTCATAGGATCATGCAAAGCAGATATATTTAATTTGTATACGTAATGTTTATTTGGCACACAAGAAGTTAGTAAAAGGGTTGGGGTGGGGGTGGGGTGAAGGTGGTATGGGGGTGTACAATTGTGCTGACATATTTAAATGTCTTCTATATGGGATAGATCTTGTAATCCTGATCATTTTGATATAAGTTACATGCTTGTATGTCAATTGAAAGCAGAGATGTGTCATTTTATAACTTGTTTTGGTTGCCGATATGGAAGGAAAAAAAAAAAAAGTCAAAATGAAGATTTTGGCATTTTTAGGAGTGTGGTAGTCGGACTCTGCAAGAGCCTCAGCTCTGAAAAAAATTCAGTGTATATTACAAGTAGGTGACATTAATCACCCCGGAGTTTTAGACATGTCACTTGCCAAATGGCTGAGTTACAGGCCTCCAAACATGGCCCTTAAGGAGAATTCCGACTGTCATAAAAAATTAAATATTAAAAAAATCATAACTTCGCTCCTAATTAAGCTACAGCTATAAATTTTACATAATTTTCTTAGTTTCAAGTTGTTCTATAACCCTGACCTATTGAAAACAACAGTCAAAAACATTTTAAAAATCACTTTGGAGTACTTAATACTAATAGCCACAGTGTCCCTAAAACATAAACAACTGCACTGTATGATTTTTCTGTCACATTTTTCTGTGCGAGATTTAGGCTGCTTTCCACAAGAAGAGCAAAATGCCCCTGTATATCACCTCCTCTTTTACTCCTGCCTCTCAAGTGAATATGCTAGGCCTTTGCATTTTCATGCTGTGAATTCATTTGTGCAAAGTGTATACAGCGCTCAAACTAAAGGCTCCGCTTGTTCTCTTATCCCAAAGAACGGTACTCAGACCATTTTATAGGCCCGGAGGAAAGGGGAAACAACCTACCCTGCATGAGATCCATGCCATAAAATGGTATTCTCTAACTACCTTGTCAGCTGCCTGGTCTATTTTGCCACCTTTCAATGCAAGTACTGGAATAATAAGTCATGCAAGTAAACTCACTCTAGGAAAAAAAAAAGGTGAAAACAAAAATCACACACACACACACACACACACACACACACACACACACACACACACACAGACTTTTGGTCAAATAAGACGAAATGCTGCATTGAAGGAAAATTGTGCACACTGTACCAGCACAACTTGGTATTTAAAGAGTTACATTCCTGTTATGAATACTGGCATAGAACAACAATAACTTAAACAGAAATGCTGTAATGTTACGTTTTTCCCCTTTCAATCATGGTACAAACAAGGAGAAAGTACTGGTGTAGTCTGAACATCACAGAACTATGGTCCACAGGGATGAAAACTGCAATAATGGTAAAGTATACTTTAAAAAAAAAAAAAAAAAAGAGAGAAAGAGAAAGAAAAAGACAGAGAGAGTCAGAGTGTAAGATGAACACGAAAACAAATATATTGAATGTTCTATACCCATGCAAATTCTTTTAAAAGACTTAACCAGATTTCCTTACAAAAAAAAAAAAAAAAAAAAGACAAATCCCTCTTTTCTAAACACTACAGCATCCTGAGATGGAAACAAAATACACATGATGCTTCCTTTCACTACAACTCCTCGTTTCGCCCGTTTTACATATCACAGGCCCACCAATTGGGGGGAAGAGGATGTGATGACAGCAGACAATATCTCACTCAGTCGTGTACTGCAAGGTGGCCTGGGCAAACTTGTAGAGAGCACATCCCTAGGATTATACAAAAGAAAAAACAACACACAAAACACTTTCATTTTGTTTCTTGAACTTCTCTCACCACATAAGAGAACTCATAGTATTTCTATCAAACTCTGCCCTTTTACATCATAACTGTACCTCTGAACCAAGTCCCAAATGTCAAATTTTGATGCAACCTGTATTAGGTTGAAAGCGAATATCAGAAAAATTTCATTTACACTAACAGTGGCAAGTATGTGATTTTTAAAAATCAGACCTATAAAAGTCTTTTCAAGAAACTTCAGGAACATTAACTTAGTGCAAAGAAAGAAATCATGCAAAAGTTGTCTCAATATCAGTTTTCATATGAAGATTTTATCAATTTATCACTAGGCATTGCACAAGCAATGTAGTTTCTATCACAAAATGCTCAAAGTTAACCCTCTTTTGAAGGAATTTTACATTTTCATCTCTAGAAGAGAAAAAAAAATAGACAATGAGACTTGGGGGGAAAACCTTGAAATAAAAAAAAATAGAAGCCTGTTAACCTGCATAATAAAATAATTTAAATCTTAAATCATCTTTCATTCAGTTAAACACTCTCTTCTATCAGAGGTAAGATACGACCATTGCACTTTCCATTATCATTCCCAATGTGCATTCTTCACGTTTTGTTCACTCACACTCACTCAAGACAGACATTTAAAACACCATAAAAAGAATATTCAATAGGGCGTGTCTTGTCAACAGCTAGTGCATATCCGCCTGGCTGCTTCTGACCCAAATTCCTTTTCTCAGCTGCATCACATCACTCAATAAGCTGTAAAAGCTGGAATCATAAACACAACACACAAAATAATTGCTTCTCTTAGTAATCACTTGTTTAAATCATACAACACAAAAATGACGAGCTCATGCTTTTAAAATAACTTGTTCAAATCATACAAAATGAAAATGAGGAGCTCATGCTTTTTAACAAAAGTTTATTACAATTATCTACAGCCACCTGACATTGTGATGACCGGCTATATGGTACACGTACAACAAAAACTTGTGTTCTGCTTTGAATACGGCTTTTTTCCCCCCAACACTCTTTTTCTTATTTTTTTCTTTCTCCTACTCCATGCACATTTAGCAGTAATGTGTTTTTCCTCTTTCAATGAAGCAGTCATATAAAACGGATGCTTCCAATAAAATTTCTTTAAAACGTTTTTCTGCCTAAGTTTCAAAAGGATTTAGTGAACACCTAAGATCCGTAAGTCATATACAAGCAATGATGCCTGCATACAAATGATACGTTATAGAACACCTACAAAGTAGTAATGGTTTATTCATTAAAGAAAACTGAAAATGCAAGCAAAAACAAAGCTTCTTGACCATCTCAAATTCAACACAAACAACTACAATTAACCTCCTCCAATGTTTTAATAAAAAATCTTTTCTTTGCTGCACAGAAATATTCAATACATGTAAGAATTGTTCACACGAAAAAAGATCAATTATTCTAGATCTCCACACACAGACATTCTATCATGACCACACTCAGTGAGCTACCTGCATCTTCTTGTCTTTTCTACCACTGTACCAGTCTTCTGAAAATGAAGCTAGTTCACTGAGGTAGTTCACTACTAGAGTAATGATTACCTCCACCATTCTCCAGCTTTAACTTTTTCACAGGAACTCCTGCCTCGTCTGAACTTGTGTCCTGAAAACAATACAAATCCATCACACACAACTGAAACTTATAAAAATTCTTTTCTAATTCTCAAGCTGTACCAAAAAAAAAAAAAAAAAAAAAATGAATGAATGATGAATGCAAAGAAGAAAAAAACACATCAGACAGCTTAAGTTTTCTGAATTGTAGAAATGACTAAAAACTGGGAAGCGTCCCAAATCCTGAAACCAAACCCTGAAATCCATTACAAGACAAACTGCAATCCTGAAAATTAAATACTTTCTGGAAAATTTCATGTACAGTGCTAAAACTCACTATTCAGCTTCATTTTGATTACATTCAAGCCATGACTTCTTGTATGCTGCAAGGAGCTATTACCTTTCATTAAAAGATTTACTTTCAATTATGAACAAAACCCTTCCTAACTTAAAAACTTTTACTAGTGCTTTGACAGTGATGTTCAGGTTCAAACAACATTTGAGAGATAATTACAATACTACTTCTCTGAAGGCCAACTGTCCAGCTCTCCTCAGAGTTTCTTCCTACCACAGTGTTCATGTTCAATGGAAAGTTGCAATTTCGTTCATCAATTATGTGAACAGGTCCTAGACCTGCTGTCTGATCAGTGGAGAGCAAATGCAAGCATGGAGAAGAGTGACCCCCTGTGCGCTTTGGATGTCCAGTGGCAGAATTCCTCACCTGTTGGATTCTAAAGCTTTAGTTAACAGATCTAGCAGCTGTTCTTGGACCGTTTATACCTTAAAGTTCAAAATTTGTCATTGATATTTCTTACATGGGAACAGAACAAAAAGTGTAACACCTCTAGTAATATATATAACAAAACATGTTGATCTATACAAGCTGTTTTACCTGTTATCCCCCCCCCCCAATCCCCCATCTCCAACTGTCTCTGTCCTCTCCCACCCATCTCCTTTTCCAGCTTCCCTTCATCAATTCCTCTCCTCTTTCAGGTTACTCTCCGTTCTCACTCCTTTATCCTTTCCTAAACTGCCTAACTGCAATAGCAACATTTGCCATTTTGAATATATGTCATGGGTCTGATCACAACTTTTCATTTGTTTTCTTGCCAGTGGAAAAATGACAGAATCCTATGGCTAGTATGTTCTTGGTCGTTTTTTTTTCATTTGTGTATACATTTAAATGAAGAGGGATGATGATGTTACAATATGTTGTATCAAAATTCAAATAGTCCCTTTAAATGTTTGTTTTTATATTCATGAATGACCAGTTTTCAGACAGAATAATTTAAATGCATATTTAACATTAAAAAAGGTTGCCTTCCAATGCGAGGGCTTATATCCTTCCTTTTCATTTGCAACTGCCCTCCCCCCCCCCCCCCCCCCCCCCCCCCCCCCACCAATGTCGCTTATCTATCACTTCATCCAAAACTGGACTAACCTTCAATTTCATGCCCTTCAAAATCAACAGCCTCCAAAACAAGATACACTTTCTCTTTTCCCATTTGAACTTCAAGCCCTCTTGTTCAACAAGCCTTGGGCGTCTTGTATCATTTCTGTCCAGTCTAGAGTAAAAAGTCCACGGAAGATTAGAGGGAGAGAGGAAGGATGAGGGTGATGTAAGAAAGGGAAAGGAACAGAATGGGACAAAGACAGACACTCTCACAGGAAGGATGGGAGTGGGGGGTTAGTACCTGATGTAGTGAGGATGGATTCATAATGTAAAAGTGTAAAGACTGTAAACGTTGTAAGAAGCATTACTGTTGGCAATGCACCACTGCTGATCACTTAAGGAGAAGAAATTGGATATTTTTCTGGCATGGTAAACATGCTGCATGCTGTATCTGAGTGGCATGTGAATGTGTAATCTTCTGAGTTTGGGAATAAACATTCAATAAAGAAAACAATCAAACTCAACATACACCCACGCTATATCTCAGTTACATCATCGCCCCTGACCTGAACCTACAGAGAACAACCCTAGGTATAGGTATTGGTATAGGTAGTGGGACTTGTTGCGTAAGCCTTTTGACTTTTACAATGTCCCTTCTTTACATACACACACTTGGGTCTGGCTATAGTATGCATTTACTTATAATTCATTCTCAGTCAAAATCAAACATTTCAGTAATTCTTTTAGAATCACTGTTGAGGAGGACCTTAAAGGAGTGCAGCTTTTGTGCAGATCTTGGTTATATTTGAACTTGAACATTCAGGTGTTTGAGGCCTTAAGAGGCCTGTTCCCCATTCTAATATATAATATCCGGGTCAAAAAAAACTCCCCTTGCGTGGAAGGAAGAGAGTCACAGACTGAGACTATCTAGGATGACAAACATTCTGGATTGTATTTTGTCGGCAGTTCCTTCCAATGGATCTAATCATGATTTGAAGATGTTGACTGTGGGGGCTGTTACTACAGAGTCAGGAAGACCATTCCAAACATCAATCACTCGAAGGAAGAAGTAATTTCCCCGAACGTTCAGTTTGTGATGAACTTTGGATAATTTCAAGGAGTGTCCTCTGCTGTCCCTGTTGGTGAAAAATTCAAACTGTGGTTTGTCACTCTGGTAAATACCACGTATAAACTTGTACAAGTCGATCATGTCACCCCTTTTTCTTCTCTGCTCCAGGCTTGGAAGTTGGAAGAGTAGAGAGACGCTCAAGGTATGTTTACCTTTAAGTGATGCTAAAAGTTTAGTTGCTCTGCGCTGAACATCCTCTACTTTCTGGCACAGTGTTTTGTGGTAGGGTTGCCAGACTGAATGTCCATACTCTAGTACTGGTCGTATCAGAGACTTGTACAGTTGTAGGAAAGTGTCTTCGTTGAGGAGGTCAAAGGGAGCAATAGATGATACCAACTACTTTATTCGTTCTAGCAGTTGCTTTGGCCACATGCTCTCTGAAATTCAATTTGTTATCAATGTAACCCGCAAAGTCTTCTCAACATCACTTTCAGATAGAGTTGTGGTACATGTCTCACCCTTGATGTTAACCTCAGTCATGTAATACACAGCATCTGGCTTCTTGTTCCCCAGTTTTAGGGCATGGCATTTTTCTGGGTGGAATTTCAATAGCCATTGTCTTGACCTATTTTGCAATCTGTTTAGGTCTTCGGGTAAGACATGTGTAGCTCCTTCATCATCACTTCATGCGAAAACCTTGATGTCGTCTGCAAAAAGGTGTACAAGATTCGGCAGATCGTTGATATACGATGTTAGTGCATTCTAAGAATGAACAGCTAGTTCTTTTGTTTGTTTTTTTTCCACATAATGGAAGCAACACAAAGCGCATTTCTGAGCTGAAATTCAAGAAGGCGTAAACTCCTGCAGTTCTGGGGCACTCACTGCCTGCAGACAATGCTCTGCTATGGTCGTCTGCCAAACATGGGAGGTAACTCGGACAAAATCTATCGCTTGCTGACTTCTCAATGCTGTCCTATGTTCAGCGATAAGTAGCATTGAACAGACAAAAATATCACTGAAACCATCCAGTTTTCTTGTTTACGGAATGCAACTTGACATAACGTCTAGTATTCCCTCCTGCCCAAGAAGGAAAAGGCTATAAAATATTCAAAATGGCAGCTCCTCAATCCACTCTCGTCTGTCGATAATACGTGTCTGAGCAACAAAGATGGCATGCAGCGACCGAAGGAATAAATCACTGAACACAAACCACAGTCTGCTTAACACGACACTTCGTCATATATAAACACACGAAGTTCTGTTTACCTCTTCTCTAGTTAAACCGTTTGAAAACTTGTTTAACTTGAAAGCTCTATCCAGTTTAGCCTCCACAGCTTCCATTACGCGTATGCTGTGACTTCAGCACTTTAAAAGTTTTTGGATCCAAACCGAAACACTCATTTTTGTCTCGTTTGCCTTTTTATTTTTGTGTATCACTGACATTAAATATGCTTATTCAGGGAGAGGTTATCGTCAATACGGCACAGAAAAATTATGTATTTCTCTTTTTTTCAGTTACTTGGGGGTAGGAAAGGGCGGAAAGGCTGTTTTAAGCTATATATACAGCAATGATTCTACAATCATGCTGTTCGGTATACGATAGTATGTGAAGATGGCGATGATGATCGTGATGATGGTGATGATGATGATGTGTGCACGCGCGTGCTCGCGTGTGTGTATGTGTGTGTGTGAGGGGGGGGGGGGGCGTGCGTGCGTGCGTGATTGTGTGTGTGTGTGTTATCTTGTTTTAATGTGTGTTCTCAAATCTAGCCTGACAGACAAGCAAGAAAACCCTCCAAAGCAAGAACAGTTTTTGATGAAATGTTAAAAGGGACTATGCATGGAGAAGTACGACAGAACCGATGACATCACTACTAATGGATGTGGCTGGAACAGAACTTGTAGTGTGCACAAATGCCAGCTGAACAAGATCCCGACTTCTTAAAAAGAAGTCTGAAAACTGGCTTCAGGAACATTCAGGATGACTTGCAAATCCTACGTTCGCTCAACTCTTGAGCATGGACGTAAGGATCTGGGACGCGTACATCTAACAACACATCGATCGCAGTCATTCGAGACTACGTCGGGCAGTGCTATTTGTCGACATTATTAAACACAAAAAAAAGGAGGAAATCAACAACCAAACCAAACCAAACAAAACAATTACCAATGCCCAGCACCTTCACCATGATCAAAGTCCTAAGATAAACTTTACTCCGAAAGTGATGATACAGCGGCTTGCTTGGCCATGTTTTATAAGATGTGCAGTGACATTGTTGCCATCGGACATCAAGAGCAAGCTCACAGCTCATAACCACGCCAACGAGAAACACAATTTAGAACTTCTCACAGCCATACTGCAGAACCCATCACAGCAGTTTTCATTCCTGCTAAGAACTACCAGAGACTGAAACGACCAGTCCAAGGTAGACCTCTGAGGGAAAAAAAAGAAAAAAAAAAAAAAAGTCGGACACTTTTGTGTCAAGGGCCATCAGGCAATCAGATAATAAATGAACTCTTCTTATATTAAGTGCTCCGGACCCGCCCTCACAGTAACGGAATGCTTGACATGACGATAGCATTCGCTCTCTAAGGAACGAAGAAAAAGGACTGTGCGTACACATTAGTGAAAACACAATGTTCAGTAAGCTTACCGTGGTGTGACACTATTCATGTGTGCAAAAAGCAGGTGATCACCATCTGCGTGCATGGGTTATATAGCCTTTGCATGACTTCTTGATCAGACCTCTGTTTAAGTAAAATTTGTTTCTTCGTTCGTTCATTTGTCCCTTCAGGCTTACGTCCTTCATGTTCCAGGCTTTTCGTGTTTCCTGACATCAGACTTATCAGATTAATTCTCAGTAGAGAAAGTAAAAAGGTGTCACCTGTCTTGCCTCCCATGTACAGGTGTCATGCATTGCTGATCATGAGCACTTTCGGATCTAAATCTGAGAGTCAGTCCATATAGTATTCCTCAGGTGCAAGTTTTTCATACAAAACTAAATAAATGATTTACTTAATTAACAAATAAATAGGCTCAAGACACGACTATCCTCGAAGGAGAAGAACAGATTGGGCTTACATTGGTACTTGTTAATAGATTCCTGCCCAACAGAGCCATCTGTTGTTACTATGCATGTACTGATTTATTTCTTTGAGACATGCTCAAAATACGTCATTATGTAGTTCAAGCGAGAAGCATTGGGTATTCTTTCTTGTAAGGGGCACGGACTAGTTCAAGATTTATTGCTGCTATACACAATTGCTCTGTAATTTGTGTCAATGGTCATTTTACTGTGCTGACTCTCTTTGTTATCAAAGAGACCGGTAGCAGTCTTTCAGACGTACCTGACGGGTGAGTAAACTTTCAGCTATATTTTCAGCAATACTAATAAGCTTAGACAGCGGTCTATCCACAGTTCTGCCCCATTAGCAATGTTCTCATAGGACTAACGATTCATGAACCAAACTGTTGTTGTAGGAAGAAATTCTATGGACAGCTTGACAGCAGAAGTTTGTCAAAGAAGACACCCACCCCCCTCCTCTCCGTAGGCATGTGTTTCGACCCTGAACTCCATACATTCACATCCAGGACATGACTGCTAGATGAATTGCTGCCAGGATTTTTCCACTAGAGCTACTGGGATTCAAATGTCTGGATGCGTGAGCGTCTCTGTCCTTTCGACTGATGTTTTATCTACTTGCTGTTGGAATCTGCTCTACTGTTGGGAAATTTAAGACAAATGAACTTCAGTTTTGTTCCTCCTCAACCAGATCCAGCTGGAACACTATAACTGACTCTGCTATTGCCTTTCGAGTCCTCGTTCTCTTCTTATCCGACATCCAGAGCAGTTTCATGAAATCACAGGCTGTTGAGGCTACAAACCGTCTTGCGTTCCTCTCTGAGCGTCTACCAACTGTACAGTCGATGGGGTTGCGGCATCTAATCCTATCCTTGTGGAGTCGGGAGACGCCTATGGCTGTCTTGGGTCTCGCACTCTTTCTTGTGTATATAAATGACTTCCTACAGGGCATTCAGTCCAAGACCAGTCTTTTTGCTGACAATACGTCCAACTAGCAAAGATCTGAGAGATCAGACTCGACGCCAAGTCGACCTCGATGCCCTAGCTATCTTGGAAGAAGAAAAGTATTCAGTGAGGTTTTCCCAAGAAAAGTGTCAAGACTTGAATGCCACCAGGAAAAAAGGAAAAGAAGTACTACAAGAACACATACCTCACTACAGCTAATGAGGTCAAGTGCATCGGAGTCACCATCACCCCGGATGTCAGATGATGGCCTGCATATCACGAACATCTGTAACAGGACAAACAAGACCTGAGATTCAAAGACTAAGAAGAGGCTGAAAACTCATGCCCATCAGCCATACGTTCACTCCTTGGTCAGTCATGCTGGCATCGTCTAGGGCACACAATCAACGATGTTCATACCTGGACAAGATACACCGCATTGCGGCAAGATGAGTGGCAAACAGACACAGATCAGCGTGTGTCCATGACATAGGCCTACTGACCTCATCTAGTCCACACTCCTGAGAAGACGGAAAACACGACCACAAGAGAACTTGTGTGTGTGTGTGTGTGTGTGTGTGTGTGTGTGTGTGTGTGTGTGTGTGTGCGTGCGTGCGTGCGTGTGTGTGTGTGTGTGTGTGTGTGTGCGCGCGCGCGCGCGCGCGCGTACCTGCGCGCGCGCGTATGTGTGTGTGTGTGTGTGTGTGTGTGTGTGTGTGTGTGTGTGTGTGTTGTTGTTGTTGTTGTTGTTGTTGTTGTTGTCGTCGTCGTCATCGTCGTCGTCGTCGTAGTCTTCATCGTCGTCGGTGTCATAGTTGTTCTTACTGATCTTTGCTAGATCTACAGCTACTACTCCAAGTGGTACTCCTACTAATCCTATTACTGCAACAATAACAACAACTACTACTACTACTACCACCACCACCACCACTACTACTACTACTGCTACCACCACTACTACTACTACTTTTTTTTTTTAAATAGTTTTTTTGCAGGATCGATTATTTGATCAATTGATTCTGACGGAACTGCTGTGTGCATAAACTTAAAAAGAAAAACCAACCACTACTCCGCCAGACAAAAGGGACGAAGAAATTACAGGACAAAAGGCACCGCTTTTCCCTTTTGTCTGGCAGAATAGTAGTTTTTCTTTTAAAGTTTGTTTCAATTTTTGCATGCAGTCACTTCCCTTTGAAACTGCTGTGTGTATAGTTACAGAAAGAGCACTTCCCTGTTAAGACGCGTGTGACCACCACATGTTCGCTTGTTTTCAGTGGGCCACGAGTAGTTAGCTAAAAAAATGGGAAAATCAAAAAAAGAAAAAAGAGATTCTGAGGCAGCAGAAGAGGAAGAAGAGGGAAAAACCTGGGGAGAAAAGACAAGATATCTTTGTGCCATCGCAAAACCTCTTGCAACAAAGAAACTTACGAAGCGTATTCACAGGACTGTTAAAAAAGGTATGTTTTCTTTTTTTGCTTGCGTTTTTACTCAAAAACTTACTTTTTCTTTTTTATCTCTTCTTTTCTTTTAGTTTTTGTTTGTTTGTTTCTTCTTCAAAATTGGCCATACTCATAAGGTAGAAGTAAAAGACTATGTATCCACATTTTTCTCCGTAAGAGAAGGTTATCAATACACGCAAAGAAGCCATTTTGCTTTCCGTCAATAGATCATCTTGTCTTTTGTAACATTTGAAAAATTAGCATGCAGTTCTGTACCAATGGCCGAATTTTTTTTCACGGTGTTTTGTCATCTGTCGACAAGCACGGGTAAAAAAAAAACCATGTAAACACCTCCCCACCCACCCTACAGTTTTCTTCAGATGTATTTTCCCAACACTTTGAAGGTACACGATACACGATATTTTATTTGCCCTCATAGAATACAAGGAAAATTTGTTTGTGGTGCCGTTATAAAAATTCACATATTACAACAAATTACAAACAAATAACATCAAAAATATTCCACTCTTTGCACTGTGCTCAGTCATTCTTTGTCAATTCATTTATCCATCTTGTGTCAGTCTGTACATGTATATATTAACACATGCATGCACACATCCTACCACCCCTCCGCCACCCCCACCCCCACCACCTCAGAGACACACACACACACACACACGCCCAATATAGAATCACACTCACACACCCCGCCAAAACAGTGTCATACTCTCTTTCGTACACACACACACACACACACACACACACACACACACACACGTACACACACACACACACACACACACACACACACACACGTACACACACACACACACACACACACACACACACACACACACACATACACACAGAGGCGCACACATCACCACCACAAACCACCATCACATATATATGCAATATTAGCACAACACTTAAATAAACACTCCAACTGTAAAACAGAACGCTCCAAGATAAGCTCAAACTTAAGTACAAAAAAGAAAGAAAACAAAAACAATAGCACCATTCAAAAGATCAATAATATTGCAAAATGTATAATACTTAAACTGTAAAAGCAACCTGCAGAGTTAAATATAAATCAGGAATAAAAGATTTACTGCTAAGTAAGATGTTTCAAGTAGAGAGAGAGAGAGAGAGAGAGAGAGAGAGAGCGTGAAGGGAGATAATTCATAACGATGTGAAAATTGGAAACAGACTTGTATGAACATTTTAACTATAAAAACATAACATTCCCTATTAACCAAGAACGGAAGAAAAGAGCACAAAATTTCAGTGCCAAGAAATTATATCACAAAAAGTTTGATTGCTTAGGCAGTAGAAAGAATACAGTCAGGTAAACATTTGTGGTAAAAATGGCTTGTACGGTGGGGGTGGGGGGGGGGGGGGGTCTTCACACACACACACACACACACACACACATCAACACACACACATATATAGATATATATATATATATAGATATATATACACACATACATATACAAACACACACTGTAAAACAGGACTTAAATACTTAGTAGGGGGATGGGTGAGGGTGGGGGGCAACATACACCCCTACGCACACACGCATGCATGCCCACACATACCCACCACACACACACACACACGCACACAACACACACACACACACACACACACACACACACACACACATACACATGCATGCAAGCGCGCCACAGAGGTTAGTATTTAACCGAAAAAATAAGACACGCATTCTCCCTTCTCTCATTGACTCTCTCGTTGAAAAGGCGTATGGCAGATGGCAGGAAGGAGTTCCTCAGTCAGTTGGTCCGGGCACTGAAGCTCCTCAGGACCCGGGAAGATTCTCTCCTGGGCTCTTGGGATGCCAGCACCGCGTGGAGTGGGTGGTGATTGTCTGCTCGGATCTTGCCAAACTTCTTAAGGGCCGCACCTGGGAACTGCACACTCATGGGTACCAGTTCTTCCCCCACAATAGAGGTTGCCTTGCTGACTCCTTTCTCAAGCCGATCCATGTCTGTCGTCTTGGCACTGCTGTGGTAACACAGTTGGTTGAAGGCCATACACTTTGAATGGTCTACTGGTAGTACAACTGGAGGATCTGTGGGCTGACATGGAACTGTCGCAGCTTTCTCAGGAAGAAAAGTCTCTGGTTTGCCTTCTTGCACACTGCATAGACTGGATTGGGAGACCAGTCTAGTTGGTTTGTCGATGAGAGTACCTAAGTACTTGTAGTACTCGACGATCTCGACTGGCTCACCATTGATGACGAGGGGCTCGGTGCTGGGCTTGTTCTTCCTGAAGTCCTCGACAATCTCCTTGGTCTTGGACACATTCAGCTCCAGATGATTCGTGCTGCACCAATCAGCTAGTTCAGAGAAGTTAGTTACTTATTAAGCACTTGCACATTCACACACGCGCACTCTACCTTACCTGGTCAGTCTAGACTCTGGCTTTGGGGTTTCGTCAGGATTCTTTCCCAAGCCCTTCAATGACACCAACTACCACCAAGTCAAGTATGTCACTGTCTTTCCTGTCAGTGTCTGTCTCCAGGCCCAGCAGTGGTACTGTCAAAGCCATCCTTGCCGTTGTTACATCTGTGGCTGTACTGTGACAGTGCTAGGGCTAAACTCAAAAACTGTCTCCTATTCATTGGAGGCCCTAGCACTGGTATGTCACTAGTGTTACAGTAGCACGACGTAACTCCTTAACTACAAGTACAAGCCAGCCGGTCCGCTCTCTTCAAGCCCAAGTAAGGCACTGCCGGAGTTCATCTGCGTGTTTACCTGACTGTCAGTGAACACTTCTCATGTGAGGTGCACTTATGCTGAGTTCGCCTATGTTCACAGAAACTGTGTCACTACACTTCACTTAAAACATGAATCATTAGAAAAATTTTTTTTTGAACATAGGGGTGGGTGTGTGGTGTATTCAGCTTTTCACTGTGCATGTACTGCAATTTGCAACCATCAGCAGTCGGCATAAGGACATTGCCAAGGCAATAAACATTGAGTGAAACAGAGTGGTCACACACTTTTCCAGCTCAGTGAACATTGAGTGAAATAGAAGAACTTGCACTGCTCACAGTCACTCATGCCTGAGCACATGGATCAGGTGCCAAACAGGAAATGTGCTATCTAGAGCATTATACTAGCACCAGACTGGCCATTCATTACAAGGTTTCATGCCAGAACTTTGTCTTTTTCAAGTGCATTTGCTCTACATTTCTGCTGAACAAACATATTGGGTCAGTTAGATTAGGGCAAACATCTTAGAAAATACATAATTCTGATAGTGAGTCCCCAATCCATTACACCTTCCAACCATCACTAGCACCATCACCACCCCTTTCCAGGATAGAAGAAACTTCTCTAATTAGATAGAGACTTCGGTATGGAAAAAAGGAAAGGAAGTAAGGTTGGGCCCTTAAACAGAACTTTACTGTAGTGAATGCTTTGAATTTTACTTTTCCCACTTTTAAGTCAGATCGATCAGGTTTTGTAATAATCTTAGTTCTTACTCGACCAACCACCTTTGTAAATTGACTATTTTGTGAGCATTTTTCATTCAAGTTGTTGGAGAAGTTTGTGTTTTTACTAAAATATTCCTTTCAGTGGAACAGTAATCAGGCCTACAAATAATGCCAATGAAGCTCGTGATCCTGACTTGGCAAAGGAAAGGACCAGTCAAGGATGGCAACTGTTTTTCTTTAGCTGTATGTCCAGTTTAGCTGCTCTGTCATCGCTTTGTGGGTCAGTGGGGTGAAAAGATCTCAAGGAAGGGTGTGGGAGAAACAGCGTGGGGGTGTTCCATGTCTGGCTGGAAAGCTTGTCTGTTTTATGAATCTGGTTAGCAGCAGCAAAAAGAGGCAGATTAGGACAGGGCATGATAAAAGGGATTCTTCAGTGAACTTACCTTTGGAGGAAAAAAAACCCACCTAAGACTAACTTCACTAAGAAACTCATGTCTTCCACCTGGTACTTGAATTGTCGCTTTTGTTTGACCATTAATAGAAGGCAAACAATTACCGATAAAACTGGCTTATGAGGGTCGAGTGGAATCTCTAATACAAAGTTGAACAGGTGATCACAGTTATTATGGAGGATGTGCCCATCCCCTCTGACATGCTGCTTTGCCATATTTGGCCCCCCCCAGAGTTAATATATGATCCATTGATACAAGTTTCAGCTGAGTGGCCTATTGTGGTGCATTTATGTGGTGGATCTATGCTAGTATTCATCATTTCATGGTAAACCTTAATCCTGAATGCTTAATTTCAGCATTGGAAAACAGTTGCAGAAACCAAGTGTAGAGCTGTCACTTTCTTCCCCCCTCTCTCTTCTCTCACACTCAGCCCCACTGCACTAAAACTGCCAAGTAGTAGTTATAGAAGGCAATTGTAAATACACATGAAGTACTATTTGAATTATTAGAAAACATTTTCTTCCCCCCTTCCTCATCCCTCACACCCAGGCCCACTACTTTAAAACTGCCTAATACTCATAGTAGTTATAGAAGACAATCGTAAATGCACATGAAGTACTATTTGAATTATTAGAAAAGAAGACAATTTGACAGATTGTTTTCTTCAGGCACAGATAGTAATGGCAGGGGAAAAAAGACAACACTCCCCTGGGCAGGCAGCATTTGAATTGATGTGTACACATTGACAAGTGTTGAGCACTGTGCATGCTTGATCAGTTGCTGATTTGTTGCATTCTTTTCCCGACACAAGGGTGAATTTTGCTGTGAGTATTACTATTATCACAAATGATCTGTGACAAATTTTGAAAGTTTCTGATCCTTTTTACATGTAATGATGTATGTCATTGCACACTGTTCGTAATTTGAACTACTGAAGTTGGTTTTCATTTTGTATGTTTCAGCAAGCAAGATCAAGAATCAGTTGGCAATGGGTGTCCGTGAAGTGCAAAAGGCCATTCGTAAAAATCAAAAGGGGTGAGACACCAGTGGAACTGAAGTCTTAGAGTTAGACAAATTAGAGACTCTTTGAGAGACACCAGTGGAACTGAAGTCTTAGAGTTAGACAAATTAGAGACTCTTTGATGTCATTTTTTTTTTAACAACTAATGCAAGATTTTCAAATTTAGCCTAGTGAATGACCAAAAAGTCTGTGACAATCATGCCTAACATATTGTGATTGTTTTTTTTAACCTGTGCGGTACGATCTCTTGCTGTTCTGACCAGGGAACCTCCTTCAGGAGGTTCATTTTCAGTTGTCAGCTTTCAGGAGTTTTCTTAGCTTGCATTCTCTTACTATAATAAAGCTAAGCAAAAATGTTTTCAGAGTATATTCTTGCTTTATAGTATTATACTGATGCCTCCAATGTTAATGTTATGCCAGGCTTTTCATCCATTTTCAGTGTGTGTGTGTGTGTGTGTGTGTGTGTGTCTGTGTGTGTGTGTGTGTGTGTTTTGTTGTTGTTGTTGCTGATTTGTGTTGATGTTAATGATGATGATCCTGCCCCCCGCTCTCCATAATGTGATGTAGACATTTCAGCTAAATATGATTTTGTTTCATTTCAGATTGGTGATTATTGCTGGTGATGTCAGCCCCTTAGATGTCATTTCACACATCCCTGTCTTTTGTGCTTGACAATCGGGCGTCTGCTAGCGCCCAACCGAAAATCACACAGCCAAAACGCTGAGCACCTACCAGCGCCCGGTAAAACACGTGGCAAACAATGGGCGCCGCCATGTTTCTGGTAGAAAAGGAAGTCTCGCGAGAACATGATTTCCTTCTTCCTGTAGCCATTTTCTACCGTCTGCAAAAAAAAACGCGCGAGTCTTACGAATTTTTAAAGTTTGAAGTCGAAATGCTGTTTTTTTCACACATGGCTAACCTTGATTTCTGCTGTTCTATAATGAGATTTAGTGATGGAGATACTGTGATTTGTAGAATTTACGGCATAATGACTTAGTGAAAGTGCTGGGTAATGAAGCTTAGAGTGACCTAGATTTCGACTGGGATGAGGTTCCAGGTATGATGAGCAACGATTCAGAAGAAAGTTCTGAAGAAGAAGATTTTTTTTTTCCCCCCGAGTAAATGGCTCATGTGACATTCTTCAAAACTTACGATATAGCAACATATATATTCGTAGGAATTTTAAAAATTATTTTCATTTCATTCTTTCCTTCCTCTCTTTTAAATTTTTTTTTAATTGAGTAACCATGTTCAAATTACGGAGTTACCTATCTGATGTTGCTGTTTGTGGGTGTTTGCTTGTTTGATTTTAGTTTTGGCATGAGAGACTGCCCATCATAAAGTCATTTGATGACAAATGTATGCAACAGCAAACTTTTGTGCTTGGTTTCAGTGCATCATTGTGATGCATAGTTTGTCAAAGTGATTTTCCAAAGAAAAGTTCAAAACTACTGATGACAGTTTTGCATCAGACATCAAAAGGTCCTTAACCCTCTTACATTTGAAATGATGCAGAGAAACTTCCATTCATTTGAAAATGTCACTCTTTTTAAACGCATGCAGCACCATAGGTGTTGGTGCCAAATTTAGCACCATTCTTTCATCGGTTAAACCTTGGCCTAAGTGGAACATTTCATCTACAGTGGATATGTATAAGCCAGAGCCTAATATGTCACGGAAAATCACAGGCCTGGGTGACAGATAGCAGCCGGGCACAGGCTACAGCAGGTATGAGTAAATGCCAGATATTTTCAGTCACCACACTGTGGCAGGATAAAAATCAGTGTGAAAGGGTTAATATTTGATATGATATTATTAGATCTAGTTGCAAAGTGAGACGACTACAGGCAGAAATCTAAGAAAATTTGAAAAGTTATTGATAACAATTAACACACCACCAAAAAAATGTAAATAAAAGAACCACAAGACAAAACACGATGCGTTTCGACCTCTTAGGTCTTCTTCAGGCAAGATACACAACACTCAGGACAACAAAAATGAATGAGCAATCACTTCTTTTCATCTGCTCCAGCACAAGATAAGGGTTGAATGACTTCAGTGCCTATTTTGCACCGATTTGGATGAAGAGAAGTGATTGCTCATTCATTTTCGTTGTCGTGAATATTGTGTATCTTGCCCGAAGAAGATCTAAGAGGTCAAAACACGTGTTTTGTCTTGTGATTCGTTTGTCTATGTGTTTTTTTTTTTTTTTTTTTTGCGGTGTGATATTATTGTTTGAAAACCATATACATGCGCTTGCACCCACCGAATCAGTTGGTTAAAAGAAAAAGAAAAAAAACGCATCATGCCAAGGCATGGCAGTTTTTGAGAAAACATGGAGCGAGACACCTGGGCGGATGGTACTGATGCAAGATATGAAGAAAATTGTGTAAAAATGGAAGTTTTCTGTTGTCTGTGATTTTTCTGTGAAGGTTTTTTCTGTGCATGAGTGATTTCAGCATTAGCCCTCTTCAGTATGCACTTATCTGAGCTTAGTTACACCGAAAACCGTCGGCAAGGTAAGTAAACTCCGTAATTTGAACATGGTTACCCAATTAAAAAATTACTTTAAAAGAGAGGAAAGGAAATAACGAAATGAAAATAATTTTAAAATTCCTACGAATATATATGTTGCTATATCGTAAGTTTGAAGAATGTCACATGAGCCATTTACTCGGGAAATAAAAAAAAATCTTCTTCAGAAACTTTCTTCCAAATTGTTGTTCATATACCTGGAACTTCATCCCAGTCGAAATCTAGGTCACTCTAAGCTTCATTACCCAGCACTTTCACTAAGTCTTATGCCGTAAATCCTACAAAACACAGTATCTCCATCACTAAATCTCATTATAGAACGGCAGAACTCAAGTTTAGCCACGGTGAAAAACGACATTTCAACCTCAAAACTTAAAAAATTCGTAACTCGAGAACCACGGCACGTATCAACTCGCGTTTTTTTTTGCAAACGGAAGTAAATGGCTACAGGAAGAAGGAAGTTACGTTCTCGCGAGACTTCCTTTTCTACGAGAAACATGGCGGCACCCATTGTTGCTACGTGTTTTACGGCGCTGGCGGGCGCTCAGCGTTTTGGCTGTGTGATTTCCGGCCGGGCGCTAGCGGGCGCTCGATGGTCAAGAGGGTTAGATTTACAGATACTTGGGAAAAGCACTTTGACAGCAAGTTTTAACAGGTCAGCTAACTTTGTGGATGTGGGTGCAAATATGGAAATAGTGCCCGTTTCTGTCAGAGGGAGAGAACTCTTATACAGAATTTCCTTGTGTCTCCTTATTCAGCAATCTGAAACAGTCCAGAATATTTTCTGCAGTATTAACTGGCTCCTAAAGACATGTGTGTCATTTTGACGCACAAGGGAAAAAAATTGTGCATCATTTACACGTATGACAGTATATTGGGAAACACTAGTAGATGTGTCTTGTGTCCTTTAAAATAATGTATTGATATACATGTATGAATACAGTGATAGGGATGGTGGATTTGTTTGTTGCTGCTGTTATTGGTTCTTTCTTCTGTTGCCACCCCACCTCCTCCCTCCCCCATGGTCCAAATTATCCAGGGGGAAGGTGGGGTAGGGGGCGGGGCTCTTTCAGTACATTAGTACAAACAATATCCCCGCATTGTGGAAGTTCTGTGCTAATAACTTCATTCTTTTGTTTTTTTGACGCTGCCTTATGAAAAAAATTCTTTACTGTCATATACACCTCTTTTTTTTTCTTTCTATTTTTGTCTTCTTTACTGTCATTGATTACTTACCTGTTTTTTTGGTCCACTTTCCTGTCTTTGTACCAGGAAGACTTTTTTTTACATTTGTTGTCTTAATCACAGTTCATAACATGCCAGATTTTTTTGTTGTGATCTGGCGACTAGGTGACATGGCTATATTGTCTTCACCAAACGTCCATTCGGCGTTGTGTCTATTTTCTTTGTGTGTGTGTGTGTGTGTGTGTGTGTTTTGTGTTTTGTGTGCATTGAAATGCTTTTGATTCATTTTTATTACTTTCTTTTATCTGGGGGCGACAAGTTCAGTGGAATATGCTGGGGTCCCAGCACAACCAAGTTTTATCAGCTTCAAGAATGTCAGTTATTTAGCCACCACTGTTACGTATTAATCGTACATGTGTAAATATTGTGTTGGGTTATTTGTTCTCTTGCTCAAGGTGGAGCTTCTTCAGCGCCTTGATGACAGCCGTGAAAAAGCCTTGCGCTGTCAGCTAAGTTATAATGATAGAACTAGAACTGTGGTCGGACTCACTTGGACCTGTGTGTTTTTCCAGGATCTTGGTGGTGCCTTGGGATCCAAACGACAGACCTGCATGGTGATGATCAAGTCCATGCTGACTACGTGGACTCCTATGATGAATGTGAAACTGGCATCAAAGAGTTGCCAAAGTTCTATTGATCATGATGTGAAAGTCATGATTTGTACCTTCAGTAGAGGTCAAGTGAAGTGCATCGGGCTTCAGCAAACCTGTTTTACCGGGTACAGCTGATTCTGTGTGAATTCAAATGAAAGGACATCTTCATCTCTCCCAAATGCTGGGTTCATCTGTGAATGAGAAATAAAACTTGAATGTGTTCAAACCTTTTTTCAGTGTACACACACACACACACACACACACACACACACACACACACACACACGCACGCACACACATGCACGTATGCACACACACACACACGTACGCACGCATGCACACACACACACTCACACACACACACACACACACACACACACACACACACACACACACACACATATACTTCAAAGAATAAGAAAAGAAAGAAAGAAAAAAAAAAAAGAATGTTTGCCTGTGTTCTTCCATAGCCATTTGTGTTTCTGCATGTTTTGAAAATTAAAAAATAAGGAATTGTGAAATAAAACAAAAAGTGTTTTGTTGGATGTATGCACAAGTGAAGTGTTATTCACTTGTTATATGTGTGATTGAGTGGGTATAGTATGCAGTGTTTACAGTATGGTCTTGTGATGAAAATATCATCTTGGAAAAGAGCACCTTACTCTGGTCTTCAGTGTACCAGTATAATTAGTCGGTAATTTCCTAAGATGATAATACATATAATACTTTTTTGTGATTTGAGTCATGGCTGTTTGTGCTGTGAGCTTGCCCATTTTTGATTGAAAACAAAATATTCTTCTGTCTCTTGTGCCACTCCAGTATTATGGGTGATTTATAAAAAGCACACTTGTCAACAAAGTAACTGAGCAAGTAAAAATGTCAAACAACAGAATCAAGAACAGCTGTTAGTCTTTATACCAACATTGTTTATCAGGCGCATTTACATACCAAAGTGAATTAATCTTTACTGGACATAGCTTTGACAACACATTCCCAAACTTGAAAGGTATGAGTCTCTCAAAACCCATACGCTTCGGCTTTGTGTTTAAAGAGTGTGAGTCTTGGAAGACCCGCATCATCATCATCAGAGGACGAGACGTGGCAGGAGTCCTGACAGACCTATATTTTGGGGGTGTGTTGTTTCAGTGACATCCAGTAAAGATGATCGAGGTTTTTTCCTGTAGGACCAGTGTCATCAGAGTGTAGATGTAATAACTTAACTGATTACAGTCTTTTTCTCTCTTTGAAAATAAAAAAAATCGAGTGACAAGATGGTACATAGGTTTTTAATAACTGCCCATATATCTTCATTGGAACATTGTGAAAACTCCAAGAGAATTGATTTGATTGCGTATGTGGGTTGTGTGGGACCCAAGAAGCACAGCAAAGGCTTTGCACAAGTTGGACACAGAACATGGTGGGAAAGACCTACCACCGTAGATCAATCATGAGCGATATGAGTTGAGCTAGGAAGCGTAGGATAAAACCACATCATATTGGGTCCTGCCAAGAGATGAGGAATGCACTGTGGGCTCAGATGGGACTACTGGAACCACTCAGTCAAATTTCATGAAGTTAACAGTCGCATCCCCGTGAGCTTCCTGACCAGCAAGGGCAGAAGTGTGTATCTTGCTGATCGAGGCAAGGAGATGAAAGGAACCATAGAGCGCAGCCCAGTCATGAAGTGTCAGTCCAAAGGGAACTCTACAGTTTCATCTTACCAACGTCCTCTCTGATGAAAAACAAGAGATGTCGCAGACTGGTGACCATTTGTGACCTCATTTAGTGGTGACTTCAATTCAGATTGCTCTTCACATCCCTTCCCGTGATGAACGTGTGTGCAAGTCTTTGGCATTGGCAGGTTCTTGGAGAGTGATGTTGGACATATGTCAAAGCAGACAGGAGGGACATACATTCAGTTTGGTTCTGTGACTAAGCACCTATGAACAGTAGTGAGGCTAGCAGGTGGTGTCGTCCTGCGTGTATTAGATTACAAGAGAATGCTATTGGAGGACGGGGGAGCCACACATTTGGAAGTCATCCAGAAAAGGATATGTTTCTGAGAGTGTTGCTCAAATTTCCTGATCAGCAGTGCAGATGTCTGCATCTCTTGGGCTTGATTAGTCACGTATCAGAACAAAAAATCCTCTTCAATCACTATGCGAAATAATCTCAAATAAAGGAGCCCTGCCCTTTGCTCATGACGATTTCAGTTTTAATTTCCCACCACATCCATGCCTACGACATCCTCATGTCAAATTTTCAGTGAAAGAATTCCACCACAAGCTATGCTTTCATTCAAAATAAAGTGTGCAGAACCAAGGCCACTGCCACACATTGAAAACTTAAATCTTTGTGAAAAGTGTAAGGATCAAAAGCATGCATGTCCATGACAGAGAGACCAACAACAAGCACTCAAATCTAACACTCCTGATCTGACTCTAATCTTCTTCAGACTCACCACGCCTGCTTTGCAGATAACCGCCAGTGAACTAGAAAGTATTGCCATGGTTGATTATTGAGAGTGGAGAGAACGCAGAGGAAGAGACAGTACTTGTGTTTCAAATTTCACAATTACAATTGTGGAGAGCACAGTCTGTCGTGGAACTTGTGGTCTGGCATGGATGATGCAGTGTTGGCCACCATTCAATCACTGATTAATTGCCTCAATATGAACTATGACAGAATTGATCAAACCTGCACAAAAATCGATTTGCATTAAAGGGGCAGAAATAAAAGTTTGCGAGAGAAAAACTGAGGTTCAGAAGAATAAGCACACTATCCTAGGTATCCTCACAATGAAAGGTAATTAGAATCATGAAGACTGTTGAAGGTTCATTTATCTTTGAATGATCCTCTTCAGGAGTTTCTTTTCTACACACAAATACAAAGTCATAAGCACCCTTAACTTTTCATTCATGCACATTGTTCATTGAATTGTAATGAAAGAAGAGAACTTTGGGTTACAAGAAAGAAACTTATGACATGTGAAAGTTGTTAATGGAAACTTAGATTAACATCAAGAAGACTGATGGCGAATGAAAGCCAGAGAACAGAAAAGCCCATGACATGAGTAAAGGAACACTAAGCTGAGCTGCCTCAAGAATGAGTATGGGTCACGGAGACCCACGAAATACTGACAGGGGCATCAGCTAAACTGCTTCTTTACAGGTGTGGGTCTGTGAGACTCACAAATATGATTAGGGGCACACTATTGAAGTGTCCCTTTTAACAAGTGTGGTTTTTGAGATCTGTGAAACACATATCAGTGAATGAATTATGGTAAAGGTTCAGGATTGGTTTGCTTTTTTGTCCTTTTGGTAGCTAAGCATTGAAATACAAATCAGTGAATGAACTACGGTGAAATGTACAGGATTTGTTTGTTTGGTTTTGTTGTTGTTGTTTTTTTCTTTCACCCTTTGGTAGCTAAGCAGGAGAGTATGAAGGGTGTTATGGACTTCATAGAACTACATGCGTCACTGCTCCGACTTGAGATCGTTAATAGGTCCTTTCATTGTATCCGGAGATGGGAAAACAAAAGTTCTCTATCCTAACCCACCAGTGCTCTCTTCGTGTATCTAAAACTCGGTATCCTGAATAGAAACAGGATGCCACAGAAATACAGGGAGACGTGGTAATGGATGGTGATGCATGGAGTTCTCTGACCACAGACAACTGAGAAAGTTAAAATTCCAATGTCCCAGGATTCTTCCAAGATCTTCAGGAAACAAAGCAGAGAATACGCTTTTTCTTAAAGAGGCTGATCACGTGGACAGTTACGACAGGACACACACACACACACACACACACACACACACACACACACACACACACACTTTTTCGTTTAATATCACATGTGAAAAGACGTAAAAACTGAAGTACTATTACTACTACTACTACTACTACACCATACACACACACACACACACACACACACGTAGAGGTCACGAAAAGATCAGCTTGTCCTGAAGGGGGTGGAGAAGAAAAGGTGAAAAAAAAAAAACCTTGTTAAAGTGTCTGAACAGAATTCAGACTGAACCTGCATCACTAATGTGTTTTGTCTAAATTAGTGTCAACAACATGTGTGGCAACTGTACTGATAGCAGGGCTTATGAATGGAACCAGGAATGACATGGTTCTTTGTTATGGCTTATGTATTGGAACCACCTGGATGATGGGACCGGACACTTTGAAATGCTGCTTAGGCACTTAAAACAGGTCTTGGGTTGTACAATGAAATTCATCTAAGCCATCACTGTGTAATGCAGTTCATGTTTTGTGGATAAGTACTTTACTTACTTAGGCCCATAGCTCAAGGGTGAGCTTAGGCCATCGACAACACTCCGCCATCACACTTGGTTCTGGGCTGCTCGCTGAATGCTTGTCCAGTTGGTCCCCTGTCTCTTTATCTCGGCTTCAGTGTCTCGCCCCCAGCTGCTTCGAGGTCGGCCTCTCTTCCTTTTCCCTGCGGGTTCCATATCAGTTCTTGGCGTGTGGTGCTGGATGCTGGCTTCCTGAGACTTGTGAGAGTGTTTTGTTGGTATGTAGCCGTGCCCATTATCCAGATTCATGCACATCAGACACAAACTGCACATACGCAGACACACATGAAGTACCTGTTTGCGGTGTACTCTTTTCAGCTCATTTTGATTAGTGTTGAAAGGTTCAATTGCTCTTGCTGAGAGTGAACATTGATTGATCAGTGACCCCATGCACTGAAGTCTGATTTAGCTTGACTTGACACTTTCGACTGAGATGAGAGATCATAAGCTGAAAAGAAAAACACTGCTGGTTGACTCCTCAGGCACATACAACAAAAAAGATATGATAAAAGCTCATCATCCATGATTCTAATCATTGTGCTGCCATCTAGCACATATGCCAGTCCTGAGACAGGCCTTGGTGACCATATCAAGCCACTGTCACCACCAAACTCGCAAAAAGTCCAGCCTCTTGCGTTTATGAATGCAGTTAAGCTCTGCTGGTCTGCGTCTCCCGGTACTAGCTTCCACTAATACTGCTATGCCATGCAAAGACTGTGTTCTGCCATGACAAACTGAAGATCATTTATATGCACCAAGGCCTTAATTTGTCTCTTACTTGGGTACAGAAGAAAGAGATACAAAATACCATTGGGACTCAGAGAAGTACTGTCATCAACTGCCAAACCAACCTTGGAAACCTGTGCCATATTCACATAATGTGCAGGTACACAAAGCTTATTCCATTAAAACGTCAACGGACGTATATTGTGTGACCACAGATGTGACAACAAAAGCTCAATGAAAGCGCCCCCATGGCTGTACCAGCCCGTATCTCATGACTGGACACCTACCAGTGAAAGACGCTACTATCAAGCAAACTGCTGCGCTCACTCTGAACCCCCACTCGTTGCTGTTTGGCTGACAGGTAAAAACAGTACAACTAGAGACACAGCCAAGTTCCCCAGAGTCGGCCAGAAGGCAGATGAGAAAAAAATCATTATTTATGTTCAGCAATGACAAGCTGAAAATAATTCATGCGCATTCGGACCTTAATTCGTCTTTTTCCATGGGTATACATATGATCTTTTGGAGAAAAAAAAAAACCGATATTAGTGACATGACATTTTGGAGATAGCAGCAGTATTGGGCCTACACAGTGGAAATCTTCAAATGAACAGATCAGCTAGGATCTGTACCAGCTACAATGCGCACCCGAACCTGAAAAACTGGGAAAACCATGTCAACACTGTCAGTAACTTGCCAAAGAAGACACTTAAGTGTACTACACAAATTGGCAAATCTGAGAATGCGGTCGAAGTCAGATCCAGTTCAACACTCACACACACACACACACACGGAGATAGTAGCATAGAATTGCCACAAGGTGGAGATACAATACAAATGGATGTTGATGACCTCCCTTCCCCTCCCCCCGGCGTACCCAGGGAGGGAAGGATCAAAGGCGGTTGCTGGCAGGTCAGTTGGAATGGAGTTTCATTCAACTTGGATTGAGGGGGAGGGGGGGGGGGGGGGGGGGGGGGGGGCTGTTGCCTGGTACATTCCGTCCAGTCTTCATGACAAACCGGTGCTACGTATTTCTTCTTCCGTTGATGATCATCGATCGAAGACCGATCATTATTGTCAACACGGGGTGCGCAGCGCTACGAAAAAGAGAGAAACAGAATTTGAAGTTGGACAGTAAGGAGAGTATGGTGGGGGTTGTGGTATGGCGAAGGGGGTGGGGGTGGGGGTGCTGCAGGAGTGGATTGTCCAGCATATCGGGGGAAAGAGGACATTATGGGCTGGGGGTGGGACCTTAAGAGGGAGGGGGAGGGGGGGTGGGGTATTTGGGGGTGAGAAGCCTCGAGGACATGTTCAGACCTCCACCTAATGAAGTGCGGACATCGCAATGGTCTCCAACACAACACCAGGCTTTACTGGCCCAACTCTGCGACAAAGCTGGGCAGGGGTGGGGAGGGTTGGGAGGGTGGGGTAGGGGGGAAGATGGGGGTGGTTGTAGGTGAGTTAGGCAAGGCTTGATACCCTCCTTTGAAGGTGTCAAGCGTGGGGGACAGGACAAACTTCCAAAGGAGTTTATTCCAGTCCCTGATGGTCCTTGGGAAGAAGCTGGAATATCTGTAGTCCGGTCCTTGTCCTGTATTCTTGGTACTGCAGATGATGTTGGTCCGCAGTTTCGTTTTTGATATCGTTTTCTCTTTGAGATTGGGACAGCTGACATGGGCTTGGCCATGCACTACCTCGTAGAACATGGAGAGTCTGCGGCAACGAGTAGTCAAAGAGGGCCAGCCGAGCTGCTGCAACATGCTCCCACACATGGAGGTGTTGCGGTACGGTCTAGGACGAAGCGTGCTGCCCTACGTTGAACTGTCTCAGTGTTGTCAATGTGGCAGCGTTAGTGTGGGTACCAGAGGACGAGGCATATTCAACCAGAGGGCGGACTAAGGCTTTATGAGCGAGCTCCTTCGTTTTAGTTGTACACACTTTTTAGATTCCGCCCGAGAAAGCCATTGATGTCACTGGCTTTGCCACAGATGTTGTTGATATGCTCGCCCCCAGCTAAGGTCGTTCTGGGTAGTCATGTGACTTACTTCAGTGTAGGATGACTGTCTCCAGCATACATTATTAAACCATCCTTCACAAAATCAACAGTGTCATGCTGCCGTCCCTCCATCTCACCCCTCCAAACCACCACCCAAGGAAATAAAAACTGGTCCCAGACACTCTTTGCCTACACTAAACGTGGCAAATGACATTGATTTAAAGTATGATTTAATTTTCTAAAAAAAAAAAAAAAAAGTGCAGTAGAAACAAAATGTTCTATTTCTTTACATATCAGTTCGTTTATTAACTTACCTATCTACCGTTAGTGATTTATTTATGGTATAAAAATGGGACGTGTCTATTAATTTGGGATTTTCTCGTATACTTTGTTCGCTTTATATGAAGAAATTGCACGTTTTATCCATCACCCTGGATATTGTTGTCGGCGAAAATAAAAAAAAAATAGCATATCTTAATTACTTGATCTAATTATTTGTTTATCGCTTTTATTTTTCTTTGCGAATGATCTTGTATTTTTTTAAAAATATGAACTTGTCAGATCACTGGTTTTCTTTAGGTTTTTTCTTTTCCACCGTTTTGTTCCTGGTTACAAAACATATTTCTTATGGCTGTTTTCTGTTCCTAAACAAACAAACAAAACAATGACATTATATTCTAAATAAACTATTTTCTGTTTGCTTTTTTTTTTGATTCCGCGATTTCGTGGTCGTTCTCCACGAGTCCTCAGGTTGGACTTCGCAATCTCACTTAACAAAAAAGACGAAAAAAAATAAAAAAAAAAAAGAGAAGCAATGATAGTTGAAAAAGGGTTACCTATTAAATTTTGTCGTAAGTCTCAGGATTTCGTTTTGGAATATCAAATCCTGCTTGTACCACGTGATCCAAAACGTTATCACATGATCACGAGAATCATGAGAGATAACCGTATCAATGAACGTTCACTCTCAGGTTATCAGTACATATGAGGGAGAAAGTACATAGGTTACACAGAAAT
>JADBJO010010836.1:52500-69321 GCA_016801955.1 Conus betulinus | reverse complement strand
GAGAGAGCGAGAGAGCGAGAAGAGAGAGGAGAGAGAGAGAACATCCGGGAGGAGAGAGCGAGAGAAGAGAGAGAGAGAGAGGAGAGGGTGGGGGCGAGGAATCAGTCTGTTACACTCATCATACCTGCTGACCACGGGGAGGAAACGCCCGCCCATGACTTGCCATAGATTCAAAAAAAAAAAAAAAAAAACCCAACCAACCCCCACAACGGTTACCTTACGCCCCCCACAAAACACTGTTTTCTTCTTCTTCAACCAACCCTCGTTCTCCCCCACTGCCCTCCCCCCACCATTCCCGCTCCAACCCCTCTCCTTGCCTCTCTTCTATCACCCCTACCCAACCGACACCCCCACCCACCCCCCAGTCCATCCCCCCCCCACCCCCCCCCCCCCCCAGCGGAGCGGTGTTCTATCACTTGAAGCGGAAAAGTCTTTGTCGCATCAAGACCTGGCAGAGGGCAGAAGGGAAAAAAAAAAAAAACCCACGGTGGTGGAACCTTTGCCGAATGTCTGGGCGCCGTACTGACAGAGTGAGAGCCTGGGACCATCCCACCGCTGGTTGGCTGGCTGGCTGGCTGGGCTGGCTGGCGGGCTGTCTGGCTGGCTGTTTCGCCAAGGTGGAAGCACGACCAGGAAACATCAGAGAAGGTGATTTGTAATTTAATTTACTGCTTACTAGGGAAAGTCCCCGACACCCCTGTACTCTCCCCCCCACCCTTCCCTTCAACCGCTTTTCATCTCTCCCCACCCTCTCCCTCCTCCTCCTCTCTTCCAACCCAACTTCTTCCTTTCTTGGGTTTTAGTGGAGTTCGAGATGTAGGTAGGTAGGTGGCCTGATCCGTAGCTGACGTATTTGTTTGCTCCACACGTCCTGGTGTGTGTGTGTGGGGGGGGGGGGGGGGGGGGGGGGGGGGGGGGGAGGGGGTGTGTGTGGCGTGTGTGTGTGGTGTGATGTGGTGTGGTATGTGTGTGTGTGTGTGTGGCGGAGGGGGGGGGGAGGAGGAGGGAGGGAGGGGGGGTGGTGTGGTGTGGTGTGGCGTGCGTGTGTGTGTGGTGTGGTGTGGTGTGGTGTGGTGTGGTGTGTGTGTGTGTGGTGTGTGTGTGTGTGTGTGGTGTGTGTGTGGTGTGTGGTGTGTGTGTGTATGTGTGTGTGTGTGTTGTGTGTGTGGTGTGTGTGTGCGGGCGTTGTGTGTGTGTGTGTGTGTGTGTGTGTGTGTGTGTGTGTGTGTGCAGGCGTGCGTGTGGTTGTGTGTGTGTGTGTGTGTGTGTGTGTGTGTGTGTGTGTGTGCGAGCGTGTGTGGTGTAAGTGTGTGTGTGTGTGTGTGCGAGTGTGTGTGTGTGTGTGTGTGTGTGTGTGTGTGTGTGTGTGTGTGTACACGCGCGCGTGGTTTTGTGACCGTAAATAGTATGTGCAATTGTTTGCGTGTGCATAAATCGTGCGTGAGAGAAAGACAGAGAGAGAGAGAGAGAGAGAGAGAGAGAGAGAGAGAGACAGACAGAGAGAGAGAGAGAGAGAGTACGCTTGCTCTCGCGTGTTTGCGCCCTCCTCTGTCTCGGTGTTTTACCAGGAATTCCCCCCAGCGTCCGCGTGAGTTTTCAATTGCTTGAGTGCTTGCTGACGATCTTTCTTTGTCGACGTTTGTGGCAGAAAAGTGTGTGTGTGTGTGTGTGTGTTTTAAATACCGACGACAGCCAGCACACGATCAATCCGGCCACCAACCAGTGGACACTATTTGTTTCTATGTTACGGCGAATGGCAAGAACAGAAAAAAAAAAAAAAAGAACAAGAAAAAAAGATAAAAAAAGAAAGAAACTAATAGCAGCAGCCGCTCTGGAACTGGCTTCCATACCGTGGCGTCTTTCTAGTGCAAACTTTAAAAAAACTTAATTACCTTCGCGAACAGCACTTTGCAGGTGCAGAATTGTCAAGGTGTTTTGTTGCTTGTTCCAGTGCCTTCATGTGTATGTAAGGTCATGTTGCTTGTGAAAGGTAAGGTCATGTTGCTTACAGTCCAGCCGACCGCAAAGAGCCATATCAGGGCTTTTCACCGTGTTGAAGTCAACCATAAGTCATTATAGAAAAAAAAAAACTAAAAAAGCAAACAAAAAACCCGATTCACACAACCCTTTAAAACTCACATTCTAAAAACACCCTTGAAATGTTGTTAAAAATCTTCCTCCGTAAAATCTGAGATCAGATGCAAAACGTATGGTACTGGATTGACCCATTTTCCACCATCATCTCCTCGTCTCTTTCGTTACTTCACGAAAGGAGGTGGCGCTTTGGTTTAAATGAATCCATTTCCAGTTTTTTCAAACCACACACAACTCGGCAGTAAATGTCAAATTCTGAACAGCAAGCTAGGGCTTATAATGTGTTCAAATGCTTCTGACTACATACACATGTGGCAAATTTCAATTTCATCCAGATCGGTTTGTTTGCCGGTTTTCAGGGAATTTGGTGGCACGCTGGCCGGACCAAGACGGATCCCTTCTACTCTGATGCGGATCCGTGGTGAGGATAAGCACCAAAGTGTCAGTTTTAGACCCTGAAACCGCCCGACTTTAGACGAAGGTGGACGCTCTCCCACGTTTCCGCCCCAGCCCCTGGGTTTCTCGTCGGGCCACTAACGCCATTTTCCACGATCGTCAACTGTCCTTGTGAACGGTATGGCAGAAAAAAAAAAAAACGTATTGCACGTGCTGCCCCCCCCCCCCCCCTCTCTCTCTCTCCTCTCTCTCTCAAAACCCCTTCAAGGTAGAACTTAAAAAAATACTATTCCCACCGCAAGATAGAAACAAATTACAAGACAAACACGAGGCGTTTCGACGTCTTTGGTCCTCTTCAGGCAAAAAAAACCAACAACATTGAAGACAACGAAAACAGAAGAAGGAACGGTCCGTCACCTGTCTGCTCACGCTGGGAGCGAAATGGATGTGGCATGGAAAGGAGGCTGCTGGGAAGGAGATAGTGCCGGTTGAAATAATAACAATAACAATGATAATGATTAAAATAATAATAATGAAAACGGTAATTATTATAGTGATGATGATTAAAAAAAAAAGTAAGATATAACAAAGGGGGATTAGTATCATTTTTAGTACTGATATGACAGTAGTAGTATGAATAACAACTACACAGACGGAAGGGATCAGAGGATATAGTCGAGCGCAACATGGCTGTGGCAGTGGCGACAGAAATAGTCTAGTCCTGAAGGTTATTCGTCTTGCCAGGAGAGGAAGAAGACCAAAAACGGGTCGAAAACGCGATGTGTTCGTCTGGTCATTGGTATCTCTCGTTCGGCGGACTCGTAATTTTTTCTTGTAAGGTTGCCTCTTTCGCTCAGCGGACTTGTCATTTTTCTGTAAAGTTTGTTTCGATTTCCGCCGGAAGTCACCCCCTCTTCAAGGTACATCGTTCCAGCTGACATGCAAGCAGGGGGTGGGGTTGGATGTGGGGAGGGTGAGGGGAGGGGTGGGGGGAGGGGAGCCAGTGACGTGAGAGACGTGTGGGTTCAGGTGTCGTTCGACCTGGGAACTGCCGGCCGCACCTTGACAAGCCGACTGTGATCAACAGGGTTGAAGTCCCCCCCCCCCCCCCCTCCCTCCCCCCCCCCCCTCCCACACACACACACACACTTCCCAGCCATCTGCATGACTCACCAAAGCCAAGTCGGTCACTCAGTCAGTCAGCCAGCCAGGGGATTTGAACCCACACCTCAATGAAAAATGGTTAAGTGCGGCGTGAGAAAAAAAAGAAAAGGGTGGTGAGGGTTTGTGTGTGTGTGTGTGTGTGGTGGGAGACTGGGGGTGGGTGGAGGGAGGGGTGGGGATGGTTTCCCACGTCTGTGAAGTGTCTTTTCAAGTCAATGATTGAAATGTTGGTGTGTGTGTGTGTGTGTTTGTGTGGTGTGTGTGTGTGTATGTGTGTGTGTGTGTGTGTGTGTGTGTGTACACGATGTATGCTGTGGCACCAGCTGGGCCCTGGCCTTAAAGGGATAGAAAGACAGGGACACAGACCCTGGCCTTAAAGGGATACAAAGACAGGGACACAGACCCTGGCCTTAAAGGGATACAAAGACAGGGACACAGACCCTGGCCTTAAAGGGACACAAAGACAGGGACACAGACCCTGGCGTTAAAGGGGACACAAAGACAGGGACACAACACAGACCCCTGGCGTTAAAGGGACACAGAAAGACAGGGACACAGACCCTGGCATTAAAGGGACAGAAAGACAGGGACACAGACCCTGGCATTAAAGGGATACAAAGACAGGGACACAGACCTCGCAGCGACTTCACTTGATCGTGGCACCGCACTTGACTGACCACCGTGGAATCATTGCCCATCTCCATTGTCAAGTCAAACACATACACGTCATCAGAAGCAAAGGAGTCCAAAAACCTTTGCAATAAAGTTCGTTTGACTGCTGTTTTTCTTCCAGGGCCGGCTGAGTCACTCTGTACCACACCAGATGTGCCTCTTCTCACAAGGCGTTGAAGGTGCTGGTGGGGGTGGGGGTGGGGGTGGGGGGGAAGACCTTTTCCTTTTGATCATCATTGACGTTGCCGGTTTCTACGTGAGGGGGTGTGTGAAAAAGGAGGCATAGAGAGTAGACTTACCTATAGGTCAAACGGCGTGATGGTGCATTGGGGGAAAAAAGAAACGAACGTACAAAAACACAACAAAAAGGCGGTTTTCATTAGTTTTTTTTTTTTCTCTTCTAATCCCTAGCAACATTGATCTTGTCTGATGGGCGCTAGCTGCGACTGCCGCGACATCATCAATGATCTCTCTCTCTCTCTCTCTCTCTCTCTCTCTCTCTCTCTCTCTCTCTCTCTCCCTCTCTCTCTCTCTCTCTCTCTCTCTCTGCGCCTGGATTTCTATTACATTAGTGTGGACAGCAGCAACGGCAAGTTGGTTGGCTGGCAATACGTGCAGCTCCAATACACACACACACACACACACTACACACACACACACTACACCACACCACACCACCACACACACACCACACACAACACACACACACACACACACAAAAAAACGCTGGTCGTTACTGAACAAAGATCGTTATCCGACCGAGTGACCCGCAGGCTGTAAACAATGGTACAGCCGACAGCTCACCCCCACCCCCACCCCACCCCACCCCCCACCCCCCCCCCCCCCCCCCCCGGCACTGGCTGCGCCCAAAATACCCATTCTCTCCCACGCCAAGACGATAGCCGGATCTGACAACAGGCATTATCCTCACACACCCCCCCCCCGCCTACACCCCGAGCCATTACCTTCAACAACTCCTCCTCCCCCTCCATTGATCCTCCTCCTCCAGGTTTTTACCCCCCCCTCCCCCCCCCCCCCCCCCCCCTCCTATCATTTCGTGGAAGTTTCTGTTTGGCTGTAAGGGGGAAATCCCACTTTCTGCCGTTTTTTTTTTTCTGCCCTGTAATTTTGCACCCCCTTCCCTCCTTCCTTCTACTGAAACACTCCCTTTCTTTCTTCTTGCTTCCTTATGCTCTCTCTCTCTCTCTCTCTCTCTCTCTCTCTCTCTCTCTCTCTCTCTCTCTCTCTCAAAGTCCCTTTCATCTTGAACACATAAGCGAAATACATTCTACTGCTTCCTATCCTACAAGGTCGACCGTTTCAACACACGAGGACACACCGATTCGAATAATTTAACGCTCTCTTTACAACCCCCCCCCCCACCCCCCCCCCCCCCCCCCCCCATTCAACTTGAAAAGCAAACAAGCGAAAGGAATGCTGTTGCTTTCCCACCCTACAAGGTGGTAACCGTTTGAACGAGGAAGATACACCGATTCGAAGATTAACACCTCTCTTTCCAAACTCTTTTCAACTTGAACTCATTAGCGAAAAACATCCTGTTGCCTTCGCCGCATAAAGAAGTTTGAACACCGCAGATACTCACATTCTAATAGTTCTCTCTCTCGCTCTCGCCTCTCTCTCTCTCTCTCTCTCTCCTCTCTCTCTCTCTCTCTCAATTCAATGTCAATGACTCATCACGCGAAATTTTAAATATTCCATGAACACATTATACTTCCCAGTCCCTTATCGTACGTATAGGAAATAACACAACGTTCATATTCAGAGGTTAATGCTTATGATCACGCCGAGCGAATCCATGATCCGCTGCTGGATCCGGATTCGCACAAAACGTTACTGGGGCCCCTTTCCACCGAGTTAGGTTAAAAATCGGTTCGGTGCTTTTTCGCTCACACAGACGGGTGGACGAAAAGAAGTAACCAACGAAGCGAACGGGGTAAGTACGTAACCTTACCTAGCTTAGGGGGGAACACACACACACACACACACACACACACACACACACACGGGAAGCACACACACACACGGAAGCACCACACACACACACACACCACCGCAGGTTCACACCACGCTTTGGGTGTTTATATCCTGCCTGGGTTTGACGCGTTTCATGTCGGTTTAAAACGTGTTACTTAATTTGCTCAGCTCGCGCACAGAGAGAGAGAGAGAGAGAGAGAGAGAGAGAGAGAGAGAGAGAGGTCTGCTTTGTTGGGTGGGGGGGGGAGCGGAGAGAAACAGTGAGAGGTTTTGCTCTGTTCGGGGGGGGGGGGGGGGGGGGAGAGAACAAACAGACAGAGACAGACAGACAGGACAAGAGAGAGACAGAACCACACACACGAGACGAGAGAGAGAGAGAGAGAGAGAGAGAGAGAGAGGAACTCGAGAGAGAGAGAGAGAGGAGACAGACAGACAGACAGACAGACAAACAGACAGACAGACAAGAGAAACGAGATCCCCATCCAACAACAAAACACGTGGCAAACAGCTCGGAGAGATTACTAGTAGACAGCCTCTCCAGCTGGCAGCAGCAGCAGCAGCAGTACAGAGAGACAGGACCGGGACAGAGGAGGAGCCAGTGGGTGTAGCTGTGCTGAGCCGTGTGAGCGGCCCAGTCCCAGACTTGGGCAGGGGGACAGACCGCCGTGGCGATGCACACGGGGGACGAACGGGGGTCGCCCTGACGGATCTCCACGCTGACTCTCTCTCTGGGCTCGCCGCCCACCAGCCAGCCAGTCACACAGCCACACCATCACTGCTCCACTCCCTTGGTTGCTGGCGTGAGCCATGATTAATGCAGCAGCAGCGAGGGGGTGTGTGTGTGTGTGTGTGTGTGTGTGTGTGTGTGTGTGTGTGTGTGGTGCCCGGTGGCAGCCCGCGGCACACAGACAGACAGGCAGACACACCGACAGACAGACACAGACACACCGACACACACACAGACACACACACACACACACACACACACACACACACACACTGACAGGAAGACAAGAGCGAAGGTTTCTTCGGGCGATACAGCCCCGCCTGCGTCAGCCAAGCTAAATATAGTTCATAGGGTCAATTTACCTGTGGCCTTTTGGGGGAGAAGGGGGGGGGGGGGGGGGGGAGAGGAAAGGACAAGCCGAGGGAGGAGGGAGTGGGGTGGTTGGGATCAGAAGATGGGACATGGGGTTGGAAGGGGGGGAGGGGTGTAAAGGAAGATCCCTCCTCATCCCCCCCCCCCCCCCCCCCATCCCCATCGTCGTCGTCTTTAAATACGTTCTCGTTGAATGTCAACATCCAACCTCAGCGAGGTGGCCTACGGAAATAAACCGTCCCTAGAAGAGAGAGAGAGAGAGAGAGGAGGACGAGAGAGAGATGAGAGAGAGAGAGAGAGAGAGAGAGAGAGACAGACAGACAGACAGACAGAGACAGAAAGACAGAGACCGAGGAAGAGAGAGAGAGACAGAGAGAGAGAGAGAGGGAGAGAGAAACAGAGACAGAGAGAGACAGAGAAAGAGAGAGGGAGACAGAGAGAGAGAGAGAGAGAGAGACAGAGAGACAGAGAGGGGGGGGGGGGGGTAGGGGGGAATGGAGGAAGGGCGGAGGGGTTGAGGTGGTTGAGGCGGGGACGGGATGCAGGCACTAAGAGGAGCGGTGGGGTGGGGTGGAAGCAACAACGCACCTTGAGAAAATAGGACAAGAGAAGGGGTGGAGAGGGGAAGGGGGGGGGGGGGGGGGTGGGGAAGGGGGAGGGGAGACAGTGGCGGGAGGGTCTGTCTAGCCACTCTGTTGACGCCATCAGCATCAGTATGAAGGTAAGGTCGCCAAAACGTCCCTTTTTCCGGACTCTTCATTCACAGGTTTAGGTCTGGGAACAGAGCCCCAGGCTGGTATGGTAGGAGACGTCCCTCTTTAAAAAAAAAAAAAAAAAAAAAAAAAAAGGGAGGTTCATTTATGCTGGGCGTCCAGGGAATCGAACCTTCTCTCTTTCTTTCACCCATGTTTCTCAGATCAGCCAGCCTGGAGGAAAAACAAACAAAAACAAAAAAAAAAAAAAAAAAAAAAAAAAAAAAGGAAAAAACAACTGTCTTGGCCTTCCACCAGGTCGCTTCCCGGAACAAACAGAATGATGGAGTTGGTTTCAAAGGGAGGTCACTGCAAGCGATAACTGAAACAGCAGCCTCGTTTTCATTCTACATTCATTTGGCGTCCAACGTGACGAGAAAAGGGATTGTTCCCTTCTCCGGGTTTTTTTTGTTTGTTTTGTTGTCTTGAATGTGTCTGTCTTGCCTGAAGAAGACCGAAGAGAGGTCAAAAGTCGCCGTGTCTTGTCTCCTCATTTGTCCCTTTCGTTCGGCGGCGGAACGGTAGATCTTCAAGTTAAGTCCCAAACGGTTGATCGTCTTCCTTTCCTAGCACCCATGCCTGACTGTCTGTCTATGTGAACACTCCTGTCTGTCTCGTGAACACTCCTGTCTGTCTAGTGAACACTCATGTCTGTCTAGTGAACGCTCGTGTCTGTCTAGTGAACACTCATTTGTGACGTTGAAATAGGCGACTCCTGGTGGCTCTTCCGGCAAGTTGCAAGGTCAACCGAATCTGCCCAATCACGTGGCCTGTCACGTACACTGATGCTTATGTACAGTCACGTTTTCTGATGCTTATATATTTAACAGAGACAGACGTTACAAAGATGTGAAAACACTATGGTTTCTATTTCTGATTCTTTCCGAGTAAAAAGTCACTTCAATTTCGGCTGAAGCAGGATAAATGTTGTCTTTATGTGTCCAGAGTCTATTTTCTTTTTTTTTTTTTTTTTTTTGTCTAAGTACACTCAGCCATTAATTTTTCCCATGCACCTCTGATGTCATCTGATCGGTCGGAAGCCCTTTAGCTTGTGAAACTCTCCCTTAGTCAGACCCCCGCGCCTGAGCGGACAGAGCGCTTTTGGATGGGCGCAGAGGTGACGTCACTGAACCAGAGATAGCGCAGTGGCCGACGGCTATACACACTCCTTACCCCACCGTAGCTTAAGTTTGGCTTCGCCGATATCATACTGACGTGCGCGCCACCGCCACGGGTGTAAAGCCGCTGGTTGTCATGCACCAATCGCAAGACAGTTTATATGCATCGGTGAATCGCATATGTTTATACAACAAAAGGTGTGTGTGTGTGTGTGTGGGGGGGGGGGGGGGGGGGGGGGGGGGGCAGACAGCGAAACTTTTAAAGACTAAAGATTGCGAATGAAGCGAAAAACACTGGACGCAGGATGAAATGTTCTCCCTCTATAAGCATTAGCTTGTTGATGTTCAAATTTTCACCTTTTTTTTTTTTTTGTGGTAAAGCTACGTGACTGTAAAGTGGAAAATAAATTTTGTTTTTAAACCAAAATGTTCACACCCTCCTTCTCGTAGTCGCAATCCAGGAGGCAACAGTAGCCACACCAACAGTGATAGCAGTAGCAGCTGGAAGCGAGCTGAGTGCGTTTTAGCTCGAAGCTAGACGAAGGATGGGTTGTTTCTTTCAGGAAGGCTTGGAGTTGGCCGAGCTTCGTTACCGGAGCGCTAATGGTCTTTGTCCTTTCTTGGCCGTCAGTGTTCCGCCGTGACTCTGCCAACCAGTGCCCTCATTTCAATCCACATCACCCGGCACACAATTCCAGGAGAGGATTCCCCCCCCCTCCCCCCCCCCCCCCCCCCCCCCCATTCTGCCAGCTGTAACAGCTTGCCTGGATGGGGAATGAAAATTGGAAGCCATCGAGAAGAAAATTTGATATTCTCTATCCTAACTGGCGTAAAAAGGCGGGGGTGGGGGAGGGGGGGGGGGGATCTTGAACAGACATGTTCATAGCAAGCTCTCTCTCTCTCTCTCTCTCTCTCTCTCTCTCTCTCTCTCTCTCTCCTCGAACCTAACTGACGTATGGGAGGGAAGGGTGAGAAAAAAAAAAAATCGTCTTTCTCTCTTGGACAAACAATATCATAGCAAAGCCTCTCTCTCTCTCATGTGTGTGTGCGTGTGTGTGTGTGTGTGTGTGTGTGTGTGTGGTGTGTGTGTGTCTCTCTCTCTCTCTCTCTCTCTCTCTCTCTCTCTCTCACCCTGTCTATTCTACCGTGGAAAAGAGTGGTCATGACATTCTAGAGCGAGCGGGACTACACACCAAAAACAAAACAGACAAACCCCCCACTACAACTCAGCTCCTGTTATCGAGGTCCTTTTCCACTGAAGGCGACCCTCGTGCGCTGCAGATGAGGTCAGTGCAACCCCATACAAGCTGGCACGACCTCCAGTCATCATCACCATCGTCATCCCCAGCACCATCATCATCATCATCATCATCGTCATCGCCGATTGTACCGCAGCGCATGTGATGTGTGATAGCGATCACTTTGCCTCTCCCTCCAGCAGTTCAAGGCTGGTTCATTGCATGGCTGAAGGTGTGTGTGTGTGTGTGTGTGTGTGTGGGTGTGTGTGTGTGTGTGTGTGTGTGTGTGTGTGTGTACAACTGTGAGTTAATCTGCGTGTGTGCGAGCGCGCGCGCGTGTGTCAGTGTGTGCGCGCGCGCGCTGTGTATGCGCGCGCGCGAGTGTATGTGTGTGTGTGTGTGTGTGTGTGTGTGTGTGTGTGTGTGTGTGTGTGTTAGAACAAGAACATAATTATTTATTGACATATGAAAACAGGGGTTTTGTGGGGCACAGATTGTGGGTTGTGTGTGTGTGTGTGTGTGTGTGTGTGGTGTGTGTGCGTGTGTGTGAGTGTTGTGTGTGTGTGTAAGACAGACAGACAGACAGACAGACAGACAGAAGAGACAGAGAGACAGACAGACAGACAGACAAAGCAGAGAGAGAGAGAGAGAGACAGAGACAGAGAGAGAGAGGCGCGCGCGGCAGCAGCCAGTAAAACTGACGGGACAAAACGGAGTCAGCCCCCCTCCACAGCGGCTCCCATTCAGTGTCGTGATGCAGTTCAAGCCCAGCCTTCTGAAGGGCCCTTCAACTGCTCTGTGGCTGTTCAACACACTGGCAAGACAGGAGAGAATGTCGATCACCTCACGTACCAGTCAGTCACTCCAGTGTCCACAGAGAGAGAGAGAGAGAGAGAGAGAGAGAGAGAGAGAGAGAGAGAGAGAGAGAGAGAGACAGAGAGACAGAGACAGAGACAGAGAGACAGACAGAGAGACATTTCTCTCGACCCCGTCCATAACGGGCAGAATCTGAAAAACAAAAGCCAGACAGTGTCAATTCAAATGACGCCCCCTCTGCCTCATACTTCCCCTGCCCCACCCCACTCCCCACCCCCACCCTACTCTCACATGTCCGTCAGGTCAAGGTCGCCGGCAAGCGAAAGTCATGCAGCACCAGATAGATGACGTCGTCAGCCCAGAACCCCACCCCCAGTGCAGACACACCACCCCCTCACACACACACACACACACACACACACAGAGCACACACAGGCAAATGTTTTTTGGCGTCAGACAGCAGCGGCGAGGGTGGGGGGGGTAGGGGGTGAGGGGGCGGGGCAAAGAGAGGGTTAGGGGGGGTGGGGGGGGGTGGGGGGTGGAAGGTGCGGGTGGCGGTCTAAAAAAAAAAAACTAACAAAAGCCCGTAACGTCAGAATCCAAATGTTCAGGGCCCCGATCCTAAATAAGCCTCCCCCCCCCCCCCCAGTCCCCTTCTCACCCCCACCCCCACCCCATCTCTCTCCCCAGACGACAAACAAACGAACGAACGAACGAACAAAACCAAACTCCGCACTGCCTCATTGACGGAATGCAATGTGAAAGAACCGCCGTGGCGATGCCAGAGAGCCATTATGTGCAGGGGGCGGGAGTTGGGGGGGGGGGGGGGGGGGGGGACGGCAGGGGGCGGTGGTGAGGATGAATAGGATGGAAGAGGGGGGGGGGGGGGGGTGAGCATGGCTGGGGGGGGGGGGTGACTGGATGATGCTGGAGGGCCGGCGCACTCAGTGAAGGGTCTGAGGGGTGGCTGGGTGCGCACGGTTCATTCAGTGATGCTGCTGCCGCTCTGTCGCTCCGTCCGTCTGTCTCCCAGTCCCAGACAGAACATGCTGTGCAGGGGGAGGGAGAGAAGTCACACGGGGAGGGGGGATGGGGGGGGGAGGTGAAGGTAGGGCGCGCGTGCGCGTGTGCGTGTGTGTGTGTGTGTGTGTTTGTATGTGTGTGTGCGCGTGTGTGCGCGCGGATGTGTGTGTGTGTGTGTGTGTGTGTGTGTGTGTGTGCATGTGTGAGTGCATGTGTGTGTGTGTGGAGAGGCCGCCAGTCCCTTCATCTTCCAGTTTCATTCAGATTTAAAACGTTCAACTGACCAAAGGTGAAAAAGCACATCTGAACTTTGCTCATGCAAATGTTCATAGCGTCAGGTTGCCTGTGGCAATTTTTCTCTATTCTTTGGCTTTCCTGATAAAAAGGAGGGACATTTACCGATCCCCTAATTCTTAACCTCCTTCCTCTACTATGTGTAGACTACGGACGGCTGCTAGTCTAGAAACACTCATTGCATTCAATTTTACCGTTTTTTCACAAGAGAAAATAGCATTTTTCGCTAACGACATCAACAACATTCACTACAGATGCTCCACGCCTGCGCACATTCAAGTGGGCAACTACTCGTCAGACAGATCTTGGAAAAACAGAAAGCGCCCCCCCCCCCCCACCCCACTCCCGAACCCCCCACCCCAGCCGATTGCAACCGCAACCTCTCCTTATCTCACTAAAAGCAAACGACAGAAACAGAGAAGAGACGGGCTTTTACCGTGGGTGGAGTTACCGGCCTTGGAAAAGAAGAGTGACACAGCCCACAACGGCTGGCGTGGGGGGGGGGGGGGGGGGGGGGGGGGGGGACACAGGAATCTCGGTCACGTCGGAGCAACAAGAGTTAAAGCCCGAGAGTCCGACCAAGTGGCGCAACAGACAGAGACACGCTGGGATTTGCGGAACAGCTCGTCTCGAACGGGTTAACCCGAACCGGCTGTTCTGGACTCCCGAGATCATGACAGCGAAGCAAGGAATCCGGCTCTGCTAGAGCACATGCACAGCTTTGCTCCAACGCAAACGCCAGCCTCCAGATGGAAGCATCTTACGCCCGATGATGATGATAAAAAAAAAAAATTGTTTGGGGGACGAGCCCTCACCTGTTCCCACTACACTTGTTTACAGCAGGAAACCCAGGAGAGCACTGGGAACGGGAGAAGAAGAGTGGAGGTGGGGTTGGTGTGGGGGGGGGGGGTGGGGGGTAGGATGACGTGGGTGGGGGTTGGGTAAGGAAGGGTGGGAATAGGGGTGGTGGTATTATATCTCTGCTGAACGCAATCACAGTGCCATTTTTTCTTCACCAACGCTTTACAGGCCCAACTGAATCAGCGGCAATACAGACTAGTCGTTTTGGTGGTCCTGCGCTGTTCTCTCTCTCTCTCTCTCTCTCTCCCACCTCCTCTCTCTCTCTCTCTCTCTCTCTCTCTCTGCATTTCATTGTGAACGAAGGTATGTCTATTTTTCTCTGTCCCTAAGAATGTGTGTGTGTGTGTGTGTGTGTGTGTGTGTGTGTGGAGCGGCCGAATCCTGTACACAGGGCAACACCACTGGAGCGGCCGACCCCTGTACACAGGGCACACCACTGGAGCGGCCGACCCCTGTACACAGGGGCACACCACTGGAGCGGCCGACCCCTGTACACAGGAAACACGACTGAAGCGGCTGACCCCTGTACACAGGGAACACCACTGGAGCGGCCGACCCCTGTACACAGGGAACACCACTGGAGCGGCCGACCCCTGTACACAGGGCACACCACTGGAGCAGCCGACCCCTGTACACAGGGAACACCACTGGAGCGGCCGACCCCTGTACACAGGGCACACCACTGGAGCGGCCGACCCCTGTACACAGGGAACACCACTGGAGCGGCACCCCTGTACACAGGGAACACGACTGAAGCGGCTGCACCCCTGTACACAGGGAACACCACTGGAGCCGGCGGGCCGACCCCTGTACACAGGGAACACCACTGGAGCGGCCGACCCCTGTACACAGGGAACACCACTGGAGCGGCCGACCCCTGTACACAGGAACACGACTGGAGCGGCCGACCCCTGTACACAGGGAACATGACTGGAGCGGCCGACCCCTGTACACAGGGGAACACCCACTGGAGCGGCCGACCCCTGTACACAGGGCACACCACTGGAGCAGCCGACCCCTGTACACAGGGAACACCACTGGAGCGGCCGACCCCTGTACACAGGGCACACCACTGGAGCGGCCGACCCCTGTACACAGGGAACACCACTGGAGCGGCTGACCCCTGTACACAGGGAACACGACTGAAGCGGCTGACCCCTGTACACAGGGAACACCACTGGAGCGGCCCGACCCCTGTACACAGGGAACACCACTGGAGCGGCCGACCCCCTGTACACAGGGAACACCACTGGAGCAGCCGACCCCTGTACACAGGGAACACGACTGGAGCGGCGTGGAGCGGCCGACCCCTGTACACAGGGAACACCACTGGAGCGGCCGACCCCTGTACACAGGGCACACCACTGGAGCGGCCGACCCCTGTAAACAGGGCACACCACTGGAGCAGCCGACCCCTGTACACAGGGAACACGACTGAAGCGGGCTGAACCCCTGTACACAGGGAACACCACTGGAGCGGCCGACCCCTGTACACAGGGAACACGACTGGAGTGTGCCGTGGTCCGCTGCCCTTGGTTTCATCATCACCGTCACCGGCTTCACCGCCGCCTTCCATTGCTGGGGGTGCGGGTGGGGGTGGTGGGATGGGGGGTGGGGGGAGGCGGCGCTGCACTGAGGGGGTGACAGGGATGGGTGGGGTACGAGAGGGGTGGGGGGTAGGGTAGGCGTTGGGGGGTGGGGGGGGGGGGGGAGCCTTACACTGAACGTACGGAGCAAAGAAGAGAGGGACAGACAGACAGACTGAGAGACAGACAGACAGACAGACAGACACACAAGCAGACTGACAGACAGATTGACAGAATGAGAGCGAGCGCAGATAGACAGACATGCAAAGAGAGAGAGAGAGAGAGAGAGAGAGAGAGAGAGAGAGAGAGGGAGAGAGAGAGAATCTCCGCGGTCATAAATCACTAGACGGGGCAGAGGTGGGTGTTAGGGCGGAGGAGGGAGGGAGTGGCGTGGGGGCTGAAGAGAGTAACACTGGGTCGGAAAAGGGGAGATGGAGGAAAAAGGGTAGGGGTGGGAGGGAAGGAGCTGTATGGAGGTGGGGGTGACAGTGTTGGTGGAGATGGGGGGCTGGGGGTGGGGAGCATTAGGGGAGCATTAGACTGGGGGGGGGGGGGGGAGGGGGAGGGGGAAACTGGGGGGGAGGGGGGGTCACGATTCGGTAGGCTAGAACGCTGTCATCCACTACACTGTTGTCATCGTCAGTCAATGCACAAGTTCACCAATGGCTTGAGGCCCGGCTGGCAAGACCGCTGCCCTCCCCCCTACCCCCCCCCCCCTCCAGCCCTCCTAGTACCCCCACCTCTCCTTTTCCCCTCACCATGCAGTGGACTCGCAGTCATTCCCCACACACTCACGTTCGTGCGAGCAAGAAGTGCTTTCACTCTCTCTCTCTCTCTCTGCTCCTCTCTCTTTCTCTCACGCACTGAATGCAACTTTCAAAACAGCAAAGCACACAGAAACCTCCTTGTCAGACACCGTCGTGACAAATACTTCCCGCCTCCTTCCTCCCCCCACCCCCCTCCCCCCAGCCAGCCCCTTCCACCCCCCTCCCCCCCCCCCCCCCCCCCCCCCCCCCCCCCCCCCGTCTTCCACTTGCAGTTTCCCAGTATCTCCTCAAGCCCTGGCGACCACCCCTCGCTTTGAATGTCATGGCGAGAACTCAACCTCAACCAGCGGCGGCGTCAGTGAGAAAAGAAAGGCCCCCCCCCCCCCCCCCCCCCCCCCCCCCCCCCCCCCCCCCCCCAAGCCTGCTGTGTTTCAACTGATCAGGTATTATGCCCATGCAATAGTTACGTTTTTTGCGCTTTGTGTTTGTGTTTTTATGTTTCAGCATTATCTTTTGTTAACACTTTTCTTTCGAAACTCTTGTTCCTTACCGCTTGCTGTTGCTACACCCTCGCAACCCCCCCCCCCCCCCCCCACACCCTCACCCCTCATCCCGACCCACTCCACTCATTCCCCATAGAACCTTATGAAAGAGTGTTATGTGCTTGCTGTGGGAAGGTTTTGATCAGTGGATACTGAAGATGCCGCTCGACATCTCCTGTCTTGGCCTTCACCCATACGTGTCGTGTTCACGCTTTCACCACCGTGTGAACCGACATCCCCGATGTTCCCAGCACGCGCTGATTTCCCAGCCGCTCTCTTTCCGAGGCCTGTAACTTCCTCAATACCGAAGCCATTCTGCCCCTTCTTACAGTAAAAAAAAAACAAAACAAAAACAAAACAAACAAACAAACAAAAAAAAAAAAACAGTTGTAGTTTCGATCTGT
>JADBJO010010836.1:40000-45000 GCA_016801955.1 Conus betulinus | reverse complement strand
GATTTATTGCTATAAAGCGGTGCAGCTTCCTTTGCAATATGGCGCGATGAACAATAGCACACCAAAAAACAATGAAATAATGCCACGCGGTAAGCCCGACATGGAAACCATGGCAAACAATGTTCATGTTCCTCACTAGTCTGGCATATGTCCCACAGGACACAGACAGATATGTAGATAGATAGATAGATAGACAGATAGATAGATAGATAGATAGATAGATAGATAGATAGATAGTAGATAAATAGATAGATAGATACATGCATACATACATACATACAGAGAGAGAGAGAGAGAGAGAGAGAGAGAGAGAGAGAGAGCGCAAGACGAATGGCAGGTTTGCAGCAAGCACGCGCGCGCATATGCACACACACACACACACACACACACACACACACACACACACACACACACACACACACACGAGATGGCCGCGTGTTTGATCGCACCCGAGTGCAAAGCACGTTTTGTTTATGTACAGTGCTAGCGATGTGTTCAGGCACGGTGCAGCATGTGTTTATGTATAATGCAAACGACGTGAGCATGTATAATGCAAACGACCTGTTTATTTATCATGCAAGGCTGTTCTGATCAGCCAAATGCAGATAAATGGCTAAAAAAAAACATGATCAAAAAAAAGAAAGAAAACAGAAGCAAAAAAAAAAAAAAAAAAAGAAAAAAAAAAAACAAAAACAAAACCGAAAAAAAAGTCAGTATGAACAGCTTGTCGGCACCCGTTCTTTAACTGCTGGGAAAGTGACACCAGCCTCTCTCTCTCTCTCTCTCTCTCTCTCTCTCTCTCTCTCTCTCTCTCTCTCTATATATATATATATATATATATATATATATTATACTTAAAAGAAATCGTAAGTCTTGAACTGGGCTGCATTCTAACATTTATTTTTGCATAAATTTTCGCCCTGTTTTGGGGCTTCATCAGACAACTGCAATCACAAATTAAAAAAGGTGTAAACAATATCCAGGCTTTTTCCATTGAAAAAAAACAATTCACTAAGGTAAAAACTAGGAACACACAAAAAAAGCATGCGAAAAAAAGCCTGGAGTATAATATATATATATATATATATATATATATATATGTGTGTGTGTGTGTGTGTGTGTGTGTGTGTGTGTATCTATATCTTATATAAATATCTCTCTCTCTCTCTCTCTCTATCTCTATATATATATATATATATATATATAAATATATATATATATATATATATATATATATTGTTAAAAAAACTGTTTAAAAATGAAGCATAAAAACCGACAAGCTTGTTTCGAGCCTCTTTCCTCTTTGCTCTCATCAGGATATCCTCCCAGTGCTCGCTGTCGCTCTTTTATAGCGTGTGGTACCTGATTCCGTGACACTCTTATTCCTTGCACGTGTGGTCTGTGGTTCTTGTTGGGGTCTGTTCAGGTGGGGGTGGGGGGGGGGGGGGGGGGGGGGGGGGGGAGAAGGTGTTGAACTCATCACACTACCACCACCACCACCACCACACCTGCTCCCCCTCCCACCCCTCCTGCCCCATCTGATGATGCACGCCCACGTGCCAGTGATTAAGGGCAAGGAAGTAGGTGGGGAAGATGAAAAAAGATTTAAAAAAAAAAAAAAAAAAAAAAAAAAAAAAGCTGCTGGATGTGGCTGACGCATGGCCTAGGTGGCGCCCTGTGCACACTGACTGTGCACCGGATGGCACGTGCACAACGCCGACCCCCGTGACCCCCTTTATACACTGACAGTGCACAGGATGGCACGTGCACAGCGCTGACCGCGTGACCCCCTTATACACTGACAGTGCACAGGATGGCACGTGCACAGCGCTGACCGCGTGACCCCCTTTATACACTGACAGTGCACCGGATGGCACGTGCACAGCGCTGACCTCGTGACCCCCTTTACACACTGACAGTGCACCGGATGGCACGTGCACAGCGCTGACCGCGTGCACAGCGCTGACCGCGTGACCCCCTTTACACACTGACAGTGCACCGGATGGCACGTGCACAGCGCTGACCGCGTGACCCCCTTTACACACTGACAGTGCACCGGATGGCACGTGCACAGCGCTGACCGCGTGACCCCCTTTATACACTGACAGTGCACCGGATGGCACGTGCACAGCGCTGACCGCGTGACCCCTTTATACACTGACAGTGCACCGGATGGCACGTGCACAGCGCTGACCGCGTGACCCCCTTACACACTGACAGTGCACCGGATGGCACGTGCACACGCTGACCACGTGCACAGCGCTGACTGCGTGACCCCCCCTTACACACACTGACAGTGCACCGGATGACACGTGTACAGCGCTGACCAGGTCATCCCCCTTTATACACAGACAGTGCACCGGATGACACGTGCACAGCGCTGACCAGGTCATCCCCCTTTATACACTGACAGTGTACCGGGTGACACGTGCACAGCGCTGACCAGGTCATCCCCCTTTATACACTGACAGTGCACCGGACGACACGTGCACAGCGCTGACCAGGTCACCCCCCTTTTTACACTGACAGTGTACCGGGTGACACGTGCGCGCTGACCAGGTCCAGGTGACCCCCTGTGCACGTGCACACTGGCAGCGCACCCGTATGACACGTGCACAACGTTGACCATGGAAAACCTCCCAGCAACACCCAGAAAACCGCCACCACCTGGGCCTCAGAGGATCGGGCAGAAGGGAAGAAAGAAGGGATTGGGGGAGAGGGCGGGGTGTGTGTGGTGTGTGTGGGTTGGGGGGGGGGGGGGGGGGGGCGGGCTTGCGTGGGTGGTGGAGGGGGGGGTGTAGGGAGAAGGAGATGGGGGGAAAAAAGATAGAGGGGGTAAAGAAGGGAAGATGTGTAGAGGCGTTATTATGTTATCCCCCGTCACCATCTGAAGAAGGTAGTCTGGTTTTAAGGAAGAAGAAGGGTGACTAGTGCTAATTTGATTAACACGATCCACAGCCACTGAAAACTGAAATCGTCTTCAAGAACACTGATGCTCCTTACTGTTTACATGTTTAACTCTCTCTCTCTCTCTCTCTCTCTCTCTCTCTCTCTCTCTCTCTCTCTCTCTCTCACACACACACACACACACACACACACACACACACACACACAAGTAAAAGTAAACAAAATAAACAGATTAGAAAAAATAAACCACAGCAAATACTGCTGTGAGACAACGACGACAAGGAGGTGCAGAAGTAATTTTCACGCAGAAACAACTATTTTCCACGGTTTCTGACGATGTCACATGTGACGTCACATAATGCGCTTTAAACAAAAAAAAAAAAACAAAAAAAAAAAAAAAAAAAAAAAAAAAAACAACAAAAAAAAAAAAAAAAAAAAAAAAAAAAGCACCTTAGGAGGTTGTGAACTGGGAGCAGTGAAAATAAACTAATTATGGCGGGCATTTCCAGCTTCCGGCCCAGTGAAATACAATTCAATGCTTCAGAAAGGCAGCCCGTCCGCATAATGAATGACACCAGCGCGCAGGATACAGAGTCACCGTGACCTCCTTTCACGAGTCATAATGACTGTTTTCTACGCCATGATTATTGTTTTCAAGGTAGTGATTGCTTTTCCACCGTCATTGTCGAACGAAAAAGAAAGAAAGCACGTCACACACACACACACAAGAAGCACCCAACGTGAGTGAGAATGACCTTTTGTTGAAGTGAAGACAGCCATTTCTTCTTGAATGAAGGAGAGAACAATTTCAGCAAAGAAAACTATTATTGTTATTTTTATCAATAATTTAATGACGGAAGAATTGTTAGCTTGCACTTGTTCTCCCCCACTACTGAATTGTTCAGCATATTAGCAGCATCATCATCATCACCATTATCATTATTACTGTTGTTGATTTTTTTTATTATTATCATTATTATTATTATTACTATTATTAATTTTATCAGTATGCTCTAGAACTTCCGACGCTAGAAGGCTGCCATAGCCTGGTGCCGGCTGGAAAGGCACACCTGCACCAAAATGTCGTCTGGTGGTGGGCCGGGCTCAGTGGCTGACGAGTAGAGAGAGATGGCACAGCCAGACCAGCCTGACGAAGCAGAGAGATGGTACAGCCAGAACAGCCTGACGAAGCAGAGAGATGGTACAGCCAGACCAGCCTGACGAAGCAGAGATGGTACAGCCAGAACAGCCTGACGAAGCAGGGAGATGGTACAGCCAGAACAGCCTGACGAAGCAGAGATGGTACAGCCAGACCAGCCTGACGAAGCAGAGAGATGGTACAGCCAGACCAGCCTGACGAAGCAGAGAGATGGTACAGCCAGAACAGCCTGACGAAGTAGAGAGATGGTACAGCCAGAACAGCCTGACGAAGCAGAGATGGTACAGCCAGAACAGCCTGACGAAGGAGGGAGATGGTACAGCCAGAACAGCCTGACGAAGTAGGGAGATGGTACAGCCAGAACAGCCTGACGAAGTAGAGAGGGATGGTACAGCCAGCCTGACGAAGTAGAGAGATGGTACAGCCAGAACAGCCTGACGAAGTAGGGAGATGGTACAGCCAGAACAGCCTGACGAAGTAGACAGATGGTACAGCCAGCCTGACGAAGTAGGGAGATGGTACATCCAGAACAGCCTGACGAAGTAGACAGATGGTACAGCCAGCCTGACGAAGTACAGAGATGGTACAGCCAGAACAGCCTGACGAAGTAGACAGATGGTACAGCCAGCCTGACGAAGTAGATGGTACAGCCAGAACAGCCTGACGAAGTAGAGAGATGGTACAGCCAGCCTGACGAAGTAGAGAGATGGTATAGCCAGCCTGACAAAGTACAGAGATGGTACAGCCAGAACAGCCTGACGAAGTAGAGAGGTGGTACAGCCAGAACAGCCTGACGAAATAGGGAGATGGTACAGCCAGAACAGCCTGACGAAGTACAGAGATGGTACAGCCAGAACAGTCTGACGAAGCAGACAGATGGTATAGCCAAACAGCCTAACGAAGTAGAGAGTTGGTACAGCCAGAGCAGCCTAAC
>JADBJO010010836.1:25000-35000 GCA_016801955.1 Conus betulinus | reverse complement strand
CCTTTCCAGTTGCTTTTTTTTCCACACCGCTCTTTTAATGTTTGTTGCTGTGTGTTGTTGTTTTTGTTGTTGTTTCTATGCGATGTATCAATTCATTTCAAATGAACCGATGTAGTTTTTTTTTTTTCCTGATTGGTAAGCACCATCTCTCTCTCTCTCTCTCTCTCCTCTCTCTCTCTCTCTCTCTCTCTCTCTCTACGCACACGTCACTGCTGTGTATAGTGTCTCCCCCCCACCTCTTTCTCCTACATTGTCAGTTCTTTACGGAAAGGGCGAGAGGGAGAAGGGATTGGGAAAAGGCGGTGGTGTGGGGAGAAAGGTGTGTGTGTGGTGGGGGGGGTGGGGGGGGGGGGGCGGGGAACTCCTCCCTCTCTCTCTCTCTGATCCTGAAAACTTTATGGCTGGTTTGAAAATCTGCACTGGGCATGAATGTCCTTGGTCGTTTTCTCACTCTCGTGTTAATTCTCTCTCTCTCTCGCTCTGTGTGTGTGTGTGTGTGTGTGTGTGTGTGCCAGCGCGGGTGTGTGCGACGTGGATGCAATTGCGCGAGTACGCGGTTGCATGTCAGGTAATGTTCTCGCTGAGGGGAGAGGGGGTGTGTGTGGGAAGAGATGTGAGGGTTGGAGAGGAAGGGGGGGGGGGGGGGAGAAGAAACGCCGTCAAAGGCATGTTGAGGACAGTCACGCTTCAAGGGGGAGCAAACAACACAACAACAACAACAAAAAAGGTGCGGGGACGCAGGTTGTGAAAGAGATGAGGGGAGAGGTGGGAGGGCGGGAGAGGAGGGGAGTAGTAGAGAGGGGGTATGAAAAGGGGAAGGGAGACGGGCCATGCATGCACCACCTGCACTCCCCTCCCACCACCACCCCTCCCCCCACTGGCCTCCCGTGGCCCGGCACGAGGCGGTCTCTCTGTGATCCCTGCTCCACTGCCCCTGGGTTCGCTCCCCTCGCTGGAGGCTAAAAAACAATGGACCGAGACGGTTCCGGGTCAGCGATCGTCTTCAAGGGCTTGCTGGCGGAGACAGGGCGAGACACACACCCACACACACTCACAGAGAGAGAGAGAGAGAGAGAGAGGGAGAGAGAGAGAGAGAGAGGAGAGAGAAGAGGAGGAGATAGAGAGAGCAGTCAGAGAAGGAAGAGAGAGAGAGACACAGTGGTCAGTGAGTGACAGACAGAGACATGGCGGGGTGAAGGGAGAGAGGGAGAGAGTGAGATGACCCAGTCCAGATGAGAGTGTGGAAGTCAGGTAGTGGTCAGTGAGTGACATCAGAGCCAGGTGAATAGCGGTGAGAGAGAGAGAGAGAGAGAGAGAGAGAGAGAGAGAGAGAGAACCTGCTACACAATGTGGAATCATGCACAGCACACGATGGTCAACGGCTTTGAAGGGAACGGCCGAACCTCAGACGGCGCTTTGATGAGGGGACAAAAGCCACCAACTAACGTGTTGGACCCCCCTCGGTGAGGTAAAACACAACTCTGTGTGTGTCTGTGTGTGTAATGTGTGTGTGTGTGTGTGTGAGGGAGAACGTGCAGAATAGCAGTACATTGCACCGATGACAAACACAGCCTGTATGGTCGTTGGGTTGATCGTCAGAAGCCGGATGACGTCATTGTTTTGACAGTTGCGTCGGTTAGACTGGCCGACGGCCACACGGCACTTGTGGTGACCAGACAGTCCTTGTATCTTCCACACCTTCACACGCTTTGTGAGTGCGTTTGTGATGTGTGCGTGTGTGTGTGTGTGTGTGGTGTGTGTGTGACTGCTGTGAGGGGACGAGAGAGGAGAGAGGAGAGAGAGAGAGAGAGAGAGAGAGACTAGAGGAGAGAGAGAGACTTCACACGCTTTGTGTGTTGTGTGAGGTGTGTGTGTGTGTGTGTGTGTGCTTTGTGGTGTGAGAGAGGAGAGTACGAGACTTTGTGTGTGTGCATGCGACCGTTCTTTCATCGCTACATTACCTTCACATAGTGTATTATATTTTTTTTTTAAGTGCATGGACTACGCAGAAAAAAAAAAAGAACGGAAATGACGATGGGAAGGGAGCTCACAAACTGACGTAGCTGGACCGGGGGGTGAGAGGAGGCAGGAGAAGGGGAGGGGGGGGGGGGGGGGGAGGAAGATGCAGGCGGTCCCCTCACAACCCGGGAGGTCTGGTAGCTGGTGAGGAGGCAGGTGTCTGCCGTTGGAGGACTGACCTCCCTGAGTAAAAACAGCCAGCGAGTTCTCCGCTCCCTGACGACCTGCCGCACTACTTCGTGCAGACACATGTCAGCACACAAGCTTGGGATCCCATCATCGTCATCCATCACATCATCATCATCATGCAGCCAGCCCCATCCCCTCAACCGGAAAACCAACCCGGTTTTCCGTCGTCGTCGTCGTCGTCGTCGTCGTCGTCGTCGTCACTACTGTCAGGGGTGAGACCCCCACAATCCGAACAACCTGACAAACAAGCCTCCCTTGCTGGTTCTAGGGGATGGTCTGGCAGGCCAACCCCCCCCCCCCCCCCCCCCCCCCCCCCCCCCCCTTAACCACGCCATCTTCCCCGTTTGGTTTAGTGCTATCATTCTTATTCTTATCCATCATCATCATCTCCACCAATAAGCTCTCTCCCCTCTCTCTCTCCCTCTCTCTCTCTCCTCTCCTCTCCTCTCTCCTCTCAGCGTATCTCTCCCTGAGCGTCCTGATGGTTTGTCCGCTCACAGGGAATAACGATTACAGAAACATATCAATCAAGCCTGAATCATATCAAGCTGATACCTCTTTTAACTGAAACTTCGTCATGAACTAAGGAACCGTAAGCTGTGGTGCTGATCTTTTGGTGTTGATCTGTGTATACACGATTTAAACGAAACTTCGTCCATGACCTAAGGACCCGTTTCGCGGTCGGGTGGTGCCGATCTGTGTGACGATCTGTGATATGGACGCTGTGTGTTGAGCTGTGATGCAGATATGTGGTGAGAAGACAAGGGGAGGAGCAGGAGGGGAAGGAGGGTGGGGGGGGGAAGAAGGAGGTGGGAAATGGGGGAGAGGCCGCGGATGGAAGGGAAAACGCTCAGTTCCCAATCCTCCTCCCACCCCCCCCCCCCCCCCCCCCCCCCACCCCCCCCCGGCCACACCGTCGGGGAACACCGTCGGCTCTTCAAAGTCCCTGCTCGCCGGGCACCATGGTCACCGCAGCCATGGTTGAACTCCCCCCCCCTCCACCCCCACCCCCCCAAACCTTCCCCGCCATCCCCCCCCCCTCCCCTCCTGTCCCTCACCCACTTCCACCCCTCCCCTCCCCAACACAAACAGAAAAAAAAAAGCCTACCCATCTTCCCCCCCTCTCCTCTTGCCCACAGGCGTGCCGCGTGTTTGCGCTCTCTCTCGCTCTCTCTCTCTCTCTCTCTCTCTCTCTCTCTCTCTCTCTCTCCCCTGTTTCCCCCACAGGGTCCTGCTGAGGGTCACTGAGTGACTCAACCCCTCCCCACCTCCCTCGACTCCCACCCTCCCCCTCTTCCCCCCCCATGATCGGCGACGGCCTGCTGTGTGTTCAGTTTGAACCCAGAGTCCCTTCAGGTGCCCCCAGGTGTTTCAAAACAGGGGGCTCCGCCAGGCCACTACAAGAATTCGATGCCCGAGGGGTAGGGGTGGGTGTGTGTGTGTGGGGGGGGGGGGGGGGGGGAGGTTTGCTGACGAAAGGAGGAGAAGAAGTGCAATGTTTAACTGTTGACTGGGAGGACCCTGTCAGGAACTGCTCCGCGACCTGAGGAAGACCCCAGCACTGAGCGCCTGCCTCGCTCCACTTCCTCCTCACCTCGGCCCTCCTGTTTTGCCCCGCCATCCGCACGCAAGTATGCACAGGCTTAAAGCCAAGCCCCGTGCATCGCTGGCTGGGGGAAAAGACGTCAGGCTGTCCCGGCTGACGTCATTCGCCTACGTCATACAGGTGTTTGCGTGTTTTGGGGCTGACTTGGGAAATGGACGAGCTCGTGCGTCTGTCTGCTTGGCTGTGTGGGGGGTGGTGGGGTGGGGGGTTGGGGGTGGGGGTGGCGTGGACAGCGGATATCAAAAAATGGCCAAACTAATAATTGCGCATGAATGGACGAGCGGTAGAGAGATGAGGGTTTGGGGAGAGGGAGATGTATGTATACGATGTGTGCGGGCGAACACGCGAGGTGCGCCAAAGTTGGGAAGGGCTGAATCCACCAGGGCCTCCGCCGACCTTCATTAAGGAGGCTCCAGTAGGACCTGGGTTTCGCTTCCGTCCCTCCATCCGTCCTCTGTGTGTGTCGGCGAACCTTGCCGACAGAGAGAAGTGCGCAAAGGTCCAAACCACGCCCTGTGCATCGGCTCGGCATGAATGACGTCATGCGGTCCACATGACATCACCAGTCGTCCGCGCCACACAGGGCGTGCGTGGGTGTAGGGGGGGAAGGGGGGCTCGTGCAACGGTGGAGCTGGCGCCTAACTATGGTTAACTGAGTGGGAGGGAACAATTGTTGGCTTTCAACAATGTCGGCTAATCTTCGTTCGTGACTCGTGATCTCCCTCTCCCTACACATATTAGTTTCCAGAGAGAGAGAGAGAGAGAGAGAGAGAGAGAGAACACGAATATTGCTCAGAGCAGATAAAAGTAATCCACCGATCAATTAAGGCAAGCCAGCAAATAAAACACGAAAATCGCCGCGCGCGCGCGCGCGCGCGTGTCTCTGCGCGCGCGCGTGTGTGTGTGTGTGTGTGAGAGAGAGACAGAGAGAGAGAGAGAGAGAGAGAAAATCATGCGCGCAGGGGATCCCCCTCCCCCCCCCCCCCCCCCCCCCCCCCCCCGCCCCCATTCCCGCCCATTTTCCCCCAGCTAATTATGCTCACTTAATTTCCTGAAATGTATTAAATAAAAAAAAGAAATGCGGTCTTCATAATCTCCCCCCCCCCCTTCCCTCCTCCTCCTCTTTCCCTCCTCTGCCTCGTTCAGGGATTCTCTAACATGTGAGCGGGGAATGGCGGACGAAGTAGGGAGGAGGATGGAGGAGAAGGGGGGAAAGGGTAGTGAAAAGGGAAGGATGGTGGCGGGGAAGATGGCGTGGGAGTGAGAAGGGGGCAGGGGAGAGGAGGGGGGGTGGGGGGTGGGCGGGAGGCGGGGTGAAGCCAGTGCCATGAAGGACATAAAGCAAAAAGTAAGTTGTGCGTTAGCACCAGGTAACTTTCAACACGCACTCTCTCCTCACAGCCCAACCATTTAACTGCTTGATGACTTCCGCCCCTCCACCCCCCCCCCCCCCACACCCCCCCCCCCCAAACATCCTCCTTCCGCCCACACCCCACACCCCGATCTCCTCTCTTCTTCAAGGAGCCACCCCACCATGCCTCTACAGCGTCCGTCCCCCCCGCCCCCTTCCTTCCTCTCCGCATCCTCCCTCCCCCCTCCCCCCCCCCCCCCCCCCTGCTCTCTGCCCTCCTAACTCCCCCTCCCACGCCAGTTTCCGTTCAGCCTCCCCCTCCCCCCCCCCCCCCTTCCCTCTCATTCCCTGATCAAGGCGTGGTGGACGCACATTCGGTGCGTGCATCTTGCGGCAGTGTGGGATTAATCAGCCCCGGCCGTCGATTCTCTTATCTACGTGTACTGGCAGTGGACGAACCGACGCCAACCCCGAAAGGAATTTTTTTTTTTTCTTTAAAGTCTTCTCGTATACACATGTGTGCGCTCGACTAGTGTGTGTGTGTGTGTGTGTGTGTGTGTGTGTGTGTGCGCGCGCGCGCGCGCGCGCGCGCGTGTGTGTGTGTGTGTGTGAGGAGAGAGAGAGAAACGAATGTGTATGTGTGTGAGAGACAGAGAGGAAAGACACAGACAGACAGACAGAGACTCGCCCCTCTCCCCTCTTTGTTCATTATCCTAACGTTTGTCCAAACTGATATATCCTAAGTTAACGGCGCCAACAACAAAGTCAATACGTCCTTTTCTTTCTTTTTTTTTTCCTCTTTTTTTTCTGACTTTTTTTTTTTTTTTTTTTTTTTGAGGAGGAGGAGATGGGGGAAGGCCACGCACTGACGACGATCAGATTTCGTGTTTGTTTTCCACCCTGTATCCCAGCTATTCTCACACACACCACACCGTCACTGTGTCCCGGCTATTCTCACACACACCACACCGTCACACCACACCGTCACTGTGTCCCGGCTATTCTCACACACACCACACCGTCACTGCATCCCGCTATTCTCACACACCACACCGTCCGTCACTGTGTCCCGGCCAATTCTCACACACACACCGCACCGTCCCACACACCGTCACTGTGTCCCGGCTATTCTCACACACACACCACACCGTCACTGTATCCCGGCTATTCTCACACACACCACACCGTCACTGTGTCCCGGCTATTCTCACACACACACACCGTCACACCACACCGTCACTGTGTCCCAGCTATTCTCACACACACCACACCGTCACTGTGTCCCGCTATTCTCACACACACCACACCGTCACTGTATCCCGGCTATTCTCACACACACCACACCGTCACTGTGTCCCGGCTATTCTCACACACACCACACCGTCACTGTGTCCCAGCTATTCTCACACACACACCGCACCGTCACTGTATCCCGGCTATTCTCACACACACACCACCCCGTCACACCACACCGTCACTGTGTCCCGGCTATTCTCACACACACACACACCGTCACTGTGTCCCAGCTATTCTCACACACACCACACCGTCACACCACACCGTCACTGTGTCCCGGCTATTCTCACACACACCGCACCGTCACACCACACCCGTCACTGTGTCCCGGCTATTCTCACACACACACACCGTCACTGTGTCCCCACTCACACACACCACACCGTCACTGTATACCGGCTATTCTCACACACACCACACCGTCACTGTGTCCCGGCTATTCTCACACACACCACACCCGTCACTGTGTCCCCAGCTATTCTCACACACACACACACACCGTCACTGTGTCCCGGCTATTCTCACACACACCCACACCGTCACTGTGTCCCGGCTATTCTCCACACACCACACACACCACACCGTCACTGTGTCCCACCATTCTCACACACACCGCACTGTCACTCATCACAAGGAGATGTGTGTGTTCCTCAAGCTCCGCCTTCCATCAAGCTCTAGGCGTTCGCTCACGTAGGTCCCATCCCGGCTCCCAGTCTATACAAATACACCCCCCACCTTCCTTCTATCCACCCTACCCAAGACGCCTAGCCACCCCCCCCCCCCCCCCCCCCCCCCCCCATCTCTCTGCACCCAGCATTGTATAACAAAGACACTCAGAACAAAGAGCCCCCCCCCCTCGCACCCCACCTTCCTACCCCCCCCCCCCCCCCCCCCCCCCCCCCCAAAAAAAAAAAAAAAAAAAAAGCTTGACCACATAGCTTTATCTTTCATGTGCACACATCAGTTACAACAACAGAAGAAATTAATGAACAAGATCCAATCAACATGAAGTCAGGAATGCATCAATCTTGAACTTTGCTACACCAAGAACGACCGTTGACAGGTACAGACAGGTACCTGGCAAAACCTTGAACTTTGCTACACCAAGAACGAACCGTTGACAGGTACAGACAGGTAACCTCAGGAAGGCTGGCACGAACGGGAATATCAGGAAAACGTAAACTGCATATAGCAAGGGCAATAACTCAGGGGGCTCCTGCCTTGACAGCGCGCCTACAACGGCAGGTAACATAGTTTGTGGTATTCATTCTACCCTGCGCACAGAACAAAGACGCTTGCTTTGTCTCTGTTATACGCCGCGAACGCCCTGCCATCTGCATCAAAAGCCCTGCCATCTGTATCAAAAGTCCTGCCTGTATCAAAATTCCTGCCATCTGTATCAAAAGTCCTGCCATCCTGCCATCTGTATCAAAAGTCCTGCCATCTGTATTAAAGGTCCTGCCATCTGTATTAAAGGTCCTGCCATCTGTATCAAAGTCCTCTCATCTGTATTGAAAGTCCTGCCATCCTGCCATCTGTATTAAAAGTCATCCCATCTGTATTAAAGGTCCTGCCATCTGTATCAAAAAGTCCTGCCATCCTGCCATCTGTATCAAAAGTCCTCCCATCTGTATTAAAGGTCCTGCCATCTGTATCAAAAGTCCTGCCATCCTGCCATCTGTATCAAAAGTCCTGCCGTCTGTATCAAAAAGTCCTGCTATCTGTATCAAAAGTCCTGCCATCCTGCCATCTGTATCAAAAGCCCTGCCATCTGTTTCAAAAGCCCTGCCATCTGTATTAAAGGTCCCCTGCCATCTGTATTAAAGATCCTGCAATCTGTATCAAAAGTCCTGCAATCCTGCCATTTGTATCAAAAGTCCTGCCCTGTATCATCAAAAGTCCTGCTATCTGTATCAAAAGTCCTGCCATCCTGCTATCTGTATCAAAAGTCCCTCCCATCTGTATTAAAGGTCCTGCCATCTGTATCAAAAGTCCTGCCATCCTGCCATCTGTATTAAAGGTCTGCCATCTATATCAAAAGTCCTGCCATCCTGCCATCTGTATCAAAAGCCCTGCCATCTGTTTCAAAAGCCCTGCCATCTGTATTAAAGGTCCTGCCATCTGTATTAAAGGCCCTGCCATCTGTATCAAAAGTCCTGCCATCTGTATCAAAAGTCCTGCCATCTGTATAAAAGTCCTGCAATCTGTATTAAAGATCCTGCATCTGTATCAAAAGTCCTGCCATCTGTATCAAAAGTCCTGCCATCTGTATTAAAGATCCTGCCATCTGTATTAAAAGGTCCTGCCATCTGTCAGCCACGTCTCGTTGATCGCTGCATGTGGACCGGTAAACAAGACTCCAGTGAGACAACAGCTTCACGGACAGAGAGAGAGAGAGAGAGAGAGAGAGAGAGAGGGGGGGGGGGGAGAGAGAGAGGGAGTGAGAGTCAATCTATTGATCAATATTCTAGGCATTGTTGAACTGGATTATTAAAAAAAAAAATGAAGTGACAGTTTAAAAAGTTAAAAAGTTATCATCATCATCATTAACATTATTACTATTCTATCATCATCATCATCATATTATTATTATTATTATTATGTTGTTGTTGTTGTTGTTTATTGTTGCTGTTTTTTTTAATTGCTATCATCATTAATCTTCTGACATCTTTACAGGGCGGGGGTGTGATCAATGGCAAGCTTGGAATGCATCGAACTGGGACACAAAACGACGGAAGAAAATGAGCAGAAAGCTGCCACAGAATGACCGCGGGGCAGAGCCACCACTAAGGCCACGCAGTCAGACACACCCTTAGGGCGGGGCTTGCTTCTTGCCTTGGTGGAAATTGTTGTTGTTGTTGTTGTTTGTCGCTGACGACTTTTTTTGCTGTTCTGGGGAACAGCCCCCGAGGCTTTTCCACCTTCCCTGCCGCACTCCAGCTCGAACGCAGGAGACAATACGGGCTCCGGCCAACGCCCTGTCCTCCGCAGTCTTTTTTTTTTTTTTTTTTTTTTTTTTTAAAGGAAACGTACATTCCGTATCAATAAATAAATAAATGAATGAATGATGAATAAAATGAATGTGAATGAATGGAAAAAAAACAATCCTTCAGAAAAGGGAAAGTGCATTCAGTTTAAAGAAAGAAATAAGTAAGTAATAAATACATTAAAAAAGTGAATGAATGAAGCGAGAGAGAGAGAGAGAGAGAGAGAGAGAGAGAGAGAGAGAGAGAGAGAGAGAGAGAGAGAGAGAGAGAGAGAGAGAGAGAGAGAGAGAGAGAGAGAGAGAGAGGTGACCAGGGGAGATGATTTATACTGTGTGTAGATTACAATTAGTTGCTCTCAAAAGCCGCCAAGCGGACGGAAAACAAAGAAATATATATATATATATATATATATATATATATATATTATATATATATATATATATATATATGCGCGCGCGCGCGCGCGCGCGCGCTCGCGTATGTGTGTGTGTGTGTGTGTGTGTGTGTGTGTGTGTGTGTGTGTGTGTGTGTGTGTGTGTGTGTGTGTGCGCG
>JADBJO010010836.1:7500-17500 GCA_016801955.1 Conus betulinus | reverse complement strand
CCTCCAATACGTGTTTTCCTGCTCCCAGGGAGAGAGAGAGAGACAGACAGACAGACAGACAGACAGAGACAGACAGAGACAGAGAGACAGAGAGAGAGACACAGAGAGAGAGATTTTTTTTTAAAACTGTCAGAAGCCAGTCCTCCGCGGGGACATGTCGGCGAAAATGATGTACACGTCATCGCGAACATTACATCACTCAAACTGACGACTTCCGACGTCACACGGGGGGAAAACCGACACCTTTCTCGTCAGTGATGAATTGGTGGAGAAATCAGCAAATCATTGAACTTCCGTTGTGTTCCTTGTCGTTGATATGGCTGGCTTCCTCTTTGTTGGTCCGTCGTAAGTATACGTGACTGTACACATCTCATTTAAGATAATTTTCACACTGTCGGAATGTTAATTGGAATTGAACAAGAAGAAAGAAGAAAATGGAGAAAAGTGTCGGAAAATCTGGGGAGTAGGAAGGACAGGAGAGGGATTGTTGGACAGTTGAAATGCGGGAGAAACCTGTTCATGTAAGAAGGATTTTGGATTCTTTTGAAAACTTTTAAAACGTCCGCTTATTATGCTAAGTTCACGCACAACTGTTCTCTCTGTCTGTCTGTCTGTCTGTCTGTCTGTCTGTCTGTCTCTCTGTCTGTCTCTCTTCCTCCCACCCTCCCTCCCCTGGCATGTATATTCTGACAGACACTGGTCGAATTCTTTTTTGACGAGAGAGAGAGAGAGAGAGAGAGAGAGAGAGAGAGAGAGAGAGAGAGAGAGAAGAAGAAGAGAGAAGAAGAAGAAGAAGAAAGAAGAGAAGAAGGAGGAGGAGGAGGAGAAGAAGAAGAAAAACGAAGAAGGAGGAGGAGGTGGAGGAGGAGGAGGACAAGTTCTTGCTGTGTTAATGATACGGTCTTTTCCGACGGCATTAGCGTTAGAGTTTACAGCCCCCAGCCCCCCCCCCCCCCCCCCTCCTCCCCAAGCCTCCCATCTGTTCCATCCCCTTCTCCAAAACTCCTGGGTCATCCCCGTGGGTCGTATCATCCCCGTGGGTCGTATCACCGCCATGGGTGGGTGTGAATGTGACAGCCACCAGACCAGGCTGTTCAGCCAGGATGAGAGATATTGTCTCTCCGGAGTTCTCTCTCATGGAAGACTCCAATCGCCCCCCCCCCCCCCCCCCCCCCCCCTCGTAAAATCCTTCGGGTAGGACTGATTTTTTTGTTTTTTTGTTTTGTTTATTACCGTCATCCCAGGCGTGAACGTTTGCATGAAAACTCTTGGAAAAGCGCGTTAAACCCCACTCCTCCTTCGGTTCAAGAGTAGGCTGTAGTGAGTGAGTGTACCTGCAGGGGGAATGGTTTAAAAGGACATCAACAAACATACAACTCGTGTCACTTCAATAATGTGTGCTACCCTAATGGATGTAACAAACGTCGCATTCAAGAAGAACAAAAATCCCACCTGCGGTGAACGCTAGCTTTCTAGAGAAAGCACGCTGATGAACGGGACCCGTCTGTACTAGCCCCTCTCCAGTCTAGATGGTGCAGTGCCTCCCTGGCGGTCTCCAACCCCCAGGCCACCCGCCACCCACCGACCAGCACCGCCGTCAATCAACCTCTTCAACCTCAGGCAGCCCCCTTCCAAACCAAGACCACCCACCCCACAACAACTACGTCCCTAAAACACCATCTGCTGTGAAGGAGGACGTCGGACTCATCAACAATCAAGGTCATCCGCTAAGAAAAAAAAAAGAAAAAAAAAAAAAAAAAAAAAAAAAAAAAGCCTAGCTTCAGGAGCTCATATGTGCGTCCACCAGGCCTCCCGCGTCTTACGGACCATTGGTCAAGAGATGCTGACCAGGAGATCGCGTGACTCGCTCGCTCGCTCGCTCACCTTGCCGTCCTCACCGGCGAATGAGCCAACGGGGACAGGCCGACGGACAGGCTGACGCACAGACTGACGGACGGACTGACGGAAAAAAGCGGTGTGACCAGGCCGGGAGGAAGCCTGCTGCAGCGCTGGCTGTGGTGCCAGAACCGGCCAGGCTTTTGCTGTTTGTCACTCTGTCCTTGGCGAAACTACAGTTGCCATGGAGATCAAAACGGTGAGAGCTAGCTCTCTCTCTCTCTACGTGCGGCCACACCGCTCCTATCGATTGCTGGCTTTTGTAGCTTGAGAGGGAGAGAGAGAGAGAGAGGGAGGGGAGAGAGAGAGAGAGAGAGAGAGAGAGAGAGAGAGAGAGAGAGAGAGGAGAGAGAAGAACTCAGAGAGAGAAGAGGGAGGTTAGAAGAGAGAGTGAGAGAGAGAGGAGGGGGGGGCAAGGGGGAGGAGGGGAGAGAGAGAGAGAGAGAGAGAGAGAGAGAGAGAGAGAGAGAGAGAGAGAGAGAGAGATAGGTTTATAGGTAGAGAGAGAGAGAGAGGTCGCTGACAACCTAGTCTCCTCTTCCTCCTCCTCCTCCTCCCCCCTCCTTCTCTCCCCCGTGTCCTATGTCGTGTTGCACATTGTCGCTGACGTCTCCCTCTGTGGGAACAGACTCTGCTTGCGGTGCTCTTGACTTGTGACAAGTCCATCTGTGCAAACTACGATTACATCAGCCCCCCCCCCCCCCCCCCTTTTCCCAACCCCTTCACTCCTCCTACCCCATCCCTACCCCCCCCCCCCCCCCCCCCCCCCCCCCCCCCCAAAAAAAAAAGAAAAGAAAAACAGCTCTGCTGCAGCCTTTTCCGATGAGACAGAGTTCAGGACAGTACCTGTCCACAGCACTGAACAACCCAGCTGCTGTCCACACTGACTTCATCGGGCAGTGCAGTCAAGGCGAGACCGACCACCTGTTCACAAACCCTCCTGGTTCACTTGCCTTTAAACTACAAAGGCACAACTGCGGCTTAAACATGCCAGACCGTATTGTTTCAGTATGTTTTGGGGGGGCACTATTATTTCAGTTTTTTGGGGGCGTTTTCTCGTTCACATTATGCCAGGCTATTATTTCAGTATGTTTTGGGGGCGTTTTCTCGTTCACATGCCAGATGCCAGGCGTTTTCTCGTATTATTGCCAGACTGTATTATTTCAGTATATTTTGGGGGCGTTTTCCTCGTTCACATTATGCCCGACTGTATTATTTCAGCATGTTTTTTTTTGGTTTCACATTATGCCAGGCTGTGTTTGTTTTTTGTTGGCGTTGTCTCGTTGTTGTTGTTTTTTCAGTATGTTTTTTGGGGGGGGGGGGGGGGGGGGCATTTTCTTGTACACATTATGCCAGGCTGTACTGTTTCAGTATGTTTTGAGGGGCATTTTCTTGTTCACATTCACTTCCATTGTTGTCGGACAGACTGAAATCTCCACGGACAGAACAGCCGTTGGAAGACGTGCGAGTGTGTTGAGAGAGAGAGAGAGAGAGAGAGAGAGAGAGAGGAGAGAGAGAGAGAGAGAGAGAGAGAGAGAGAGACAGACAGACAGACAGACAGACAGACAGACAGACAGAGAGAGAGAGAGAGAGACAGACAGACAGACAGACAGGCAGGCAGACAGACAGACAGACAGACAGAGGTCGTGGAGGAGCCCCCGCAGAAATCCATGTCTGCCCTGACAGCCCTTCCCCGCCCAGAGCTGTTTCCCGTGGTCCAGCGCTGCCTCCTTTCCTTCCGTCTGGGTGAATACGGCAGTACGTACAGCACCTTAACTGGAAGCGCCCAACAGACCGTCTCTGCAGAAGGACAGACCTATTTCTATGTTCACAAGGGAAAAAAAAAAAAAAAAAAAAACAAACAAAAAAAAAAAAAAAAAACAGCACGGTGACGCCTATACGTGGCTTCACGTCATATCCTGATGCGCCGACATCTCTGGAGTTCAATTTTTTTTTCCCCACGAAGTTTCCGGAGTGCTTTTAGAAGGGGGTGTTTTAAAGGTGTTGTGTGAATGTTCTTTTTCAAAATGACTTGTGAGTTGGCTTCAACGCGGTGACAGCCCTGATATGGCTTTTTTTTTTTTTTTTTTTTTTTTCGATCGGCTGGGCTATAAGCACATTACCTTAACTAACCTGGTGTTAAAAGAAAAAAACAAACAAACAAACGAGAATTATTTTCTTTGAAAGGTTACAAAGCCGGAACAACACCTATGTTCCCATATAAACAAACACAACCAGCTCTGTACAAACACACACAAATGACTTTCCCCGTCACTCAAGCCGGAAAAACGGTTATTTTCATGGGATGGTTAACTACGGAAACACGTTCTTTTCCCGTGATAATGAGCTGTTTTTTTCATAAGAGATGACTCCACAATCCCAACCCGCGAATAAACAACTGATGTCAGATGAAAACGTGATAAATGGTGTGTTACCATGAGGGGTGGAAAACATGAACTGTATGCCCGCGAATCATCACCTTCTGAAGCCAGCATTCCGCCATACTTTTTGCCATGAATGGCATGCACTGCATAACTTACCCCTCGCAACAAAGATTTCTCTGTGTCAAACCTGGGCCGCTCTCCCCGCAAAAAAGAGCGTGTCGCCATACACAATAAACCACAAACCCACGTCTCCCCACTCCACCTGCCCCCTCTCTTTTATCTATCCAAATTTTTAATTCATCTGTTAGGGAAAAAAAAGAAAAGGAAAGACAGGACTGCTCTTTTTTCCTCCCCTTTTTTTGTTTGTCAGTTTGCTTTTCAAGTGCACGCTGCACACTGCACACACACACACACACACACACACACACACACACACACACACGATGTCGAGCTTCACCTAAAACACACACACTCATATATATATATATATATATATATATATATATATATATATATATATATATATATAGATAGATAGATAGATAGATAGATAGATAGATAGATAGATAGATAGATAGACGAGAGAGATAGATAGATAGATAGATAGATATTTTTTCCCCCTAGAGAAAAGTAGAAAATATACAAACATAACCTCTTAAGACACAAATGCTGAGGGCCAGTTCTTGGAATTAATCCGCAAGGGACTAAATTACAATAAACAAATAAATTCCAAGGATAAGTATATAATATATATATATATATATATATATATATATATATATATATATATATATATATATATATATAGATATATGGATCGATCATGTCGATCAGTCGATTCAACAGTCAGCTCAATGAACGTCTTCCACCCTGTCCTGTTAGACATGCTTGATGCGGAGGTTTCTACAACGGTCCCTACGTCCTGCCATCTGCCATTCAAAACAGACCTTTCGTCAACAAATTCTAGGCAGTTACAATGCCCCCCCCCCCCACCCCCCACCCCGAAAAAAAAAAAAAAAGCACACAAATGCTGAGCGATGTTCTCAGTGCTTCCTGAATCTATAGCAAAATTAACGTATTGATGATAAACGAATGGGAGTAACACATAAAGCAAACGCTTATTTAAAATAATAATTACGGAATCAAAAAAAAAAAAAATCTATACACCCCATCACCACTGTTAATACATATACAATGACAGTATGTCGCTCCAAGAGATAAACTACTCGAATAATGATTTCCCACAAGGAATGGTTCATTTCTGTCAGAATACCAACAAAAGTCTTCCTCCCACTGACTTATGCAGACGATACTTGTAATGCTTAGTTGCATCTTCGACCATTCTCTCTCTCTCTCTCCTCTCCCCCCCCTCCCTCCCTCTCTCTGGCGTGTCTGTCTGTCTGTCTGTCGATTCTTTCTTTGTTTCTTTTCTTCTTTCCTTCTTAAGGGAGAGAAAGAGACGTGTTTGGGGGCTGCATGAACGCTGGTACACACGACATTGTGTCGTGTGGGTACACCCATTTCAGAAAGTCCTCCTTTGGCACAGCCGTCAGCCGACTGCCATTCAGAGAGTCTCTCGTCTCTGGGCCTGCCCCCTTCCAATCAATGAGCACCCGTGTGTCTGCATGCTAGCAAGCATGCGTGCGCCAGCTTGTTTGTGGGGTTGGTGGGTGGCTCGGTTGTTTTCTCTGCTCATCCGCCGTCGACGATTTTAGACTGAACACATGGCCAGGAGATCCTCTGATCCTCAACAGAACACACACACACACACACACACACCAACAAACACACACACAAACAAGCTAACGAACACACACAGGGAGGAAGAGACAACTGAGTTTGTGAAGGCTGGGTGACATTTCAAGGCGTGGCCAGCAACAACACCGCAAAAGATGAACGGTCAGTTTGAGAGCAGGACCATCTTCAAATAGCGTGATCGTCACCACGATGATTTCCACACTGGCAACACGTGTTCGACTTCCACTGGCAGAAATTCTTATTTACACACACACACACACACACACACACACACACTGGCAAACACACACATAAGCGCGCGTTCACGCACACATGTATGAAGTAAACTGTGTTCCACTGTAAATTGGCAACTCACATTCAACTGCTTTCTTTACAATATTCTGCAACTGCGTCATTCAAAAGTAACCTAAACATGAACTCTAGATAACACGTTTTTTGACACTGAGAGAGAGAGAGAGAGAGAGAGAGAGAGAGAGAGAGAGAGTGACAAAGTAGGCAAGTCCCCTTGCCTTATCAACGTGAGTGCACCGGCAGATTGGGAGGGCTTTGCGCAGATACGCGTGCACCTGTGCCACCACCCCCACCCACAGACGCACAGACTGGCCACTCACGCACGCACGCATGCACGTACGTCAATCGGTCGCGCGCGTGTGAACTAGATCCACGTCTGGGTGGGGTGGGTGGGGGGGGGGGGGGGGGGGCGGGAGGGACGGACAGGGCGGGGCTGGGGCAGAAAGTGCAAAGGAATTCGTCACACTGGCGGCGGCCGAGGAGAGAAGGGGCGGGGAAAGGGATTGGGGGAGGGGGGGGGGGGGGGGGGTAAAGAAAGAGAAAGGGCGACACCCCAGAAAACCCCCACTCTCCACGATCCTCAGCAGACAGACAGACAGACAGACGACCCGCGGCGGCGTGGTTTCTGGTGAGGATGGCAGCAGCACGCAATCCTGACAAACAGAGAGCAGCGGCTGCATGAAAAACAGCAGCACAACCCCCTTCCCATCCCCCCCCCCCAGCCCCCCCCCCCCCCCCCCCCGACCCCCCCGCCGCCCCCCCCACCCTAGCTAAGCCAGAACGGCCAGAACCCCCCTCCCACCCACCCCCCCCCCTACCCCTCCTCCTCCTCCTGTGGGACTGGAACAAAAGCTTGCGCTGCCAGGCCAATGTCCAGAGGGGGCTCAACGGTGGGTCTGCTCCTGGCTGGCCTGGCCTGTGGTGTCTGCCCAGCACGGACCGAACCGGACGACCCCTGCAGCACTACCGCCCTCCCCTGCTGGCACTGTACACCCGTCTGACCTCTCGCTTCACAAAAACCCGCCGCCACGGCGGAGCCCGCCTTGCCCATTCGTCCGTCTGTCTGTCCGTCTACAATCTCCCTCCCCTCTCCCCTTCCCCCCTTCCCTTCTCTCTCTCTCTCTTCTCTCTCCTCTCTCACGGCCGACTCTCAGTCTCTCTCTCCCTCTCTCTCCCCCAATGTCCCCACGGCCGACCCCCCCCAGTCCCCCCCCCCCCCCCCCCATGCCCCCCCCCCCCCCCCCCAATGCTCCCCCCCCCCCCCCCCCCGTTTTTTTTTTTCATGCTTCATGGCTCTTGCACTCACCACCTGCTGTCACACACACCGCACACACAGCGCGGAGAGAGAGAGAGAGAGAGAGAGAGAGAGAGAGGGAGGAGGGGGGGGGGGGGGGGGGGTAGGGTAGCAGGGAGGGGCGCAGTCTGGCCGGGAATAATGGAGGTGGAAGAAGCGCATAACAAGCATAACACAAATGGGATTGGAGAAAAGGTAAGCGGGTGGGACGGAGGAGAGGGGGTGGGGGGTGGGGTGGGGGGTGTTGGAGATGAGAGGATTCCCTCCCTCCCTCCCCTCCCCTTCCTCCTTCGCCTCACACAGAAGATGCAGACGGTGCACGGAAGAAGCAGACAGACGGATGGCCCCCAGTGCCCAATTTGGCAGCTAGAAGAATAATGCCCAGACAAATGCTGACCGTTAGGTTGTGTGTGTGTGTGTGTGTGTGTGTGTGTGTGTGTGTGTGTGTGTGTGTGTGTGTGTGTGTGTGTGCGCGCGTACCTTTGTCTCTCCTCCACCCCCCTTCCAAATCATAATCATTCCTTAATCTGCTTTTACAAATACACAGCAACAGTCGGTTTTAAAACCAATGGAAATTGTGTGACACACACAAAAAACCATCCATGTCAGCCAACAACAGACTTGTCCGAGGCAGTAGACGGGTTCAGCTGTCCTGCTAACATCATCATTGATCCTATTCATGTTGAACGCGTTGTTGGTGAATGTCGCCATAAAGAGGCCTTCCGTAAGAGCAAAAACACCCAAAGGACAGAATACAGCACCAGACAGATGACTCACCAAACATTTCTAATAACAATTAAAAAGAAACAGACATTGAAGATTACAGACTTATTGTACGTAGTAGTGACGTCGTGGTCACCAGTGTCATTCCCTTTCCTCCTACCTCCCCCCCCCCCCCTCCCCTCCCTTATGATGACGTCTCCCAGAAGAGGACCGACATCGGTTTCGAAATAGACACTCCCCCCCCCCCCCCCTCCCCCCCAGCACCCGCCCTCCCCCCTCCTCCCTCCCACCCACCCCCATTCCCACCCGCCTAGACAGTGGAACCGGGAGCTGCCCCCTTCACACCTCAATTCCCCGCTGACCGGCGGCAGTGGACGGCGTGTTTTTCCGCTCTGCTCCCAGGCAGAAACTGTTCTTCAAAGTCACAAAGTCCACGTCCTCCCGACCCCACTCGACTCGACCCTGCGACCCCCCCGACCAACCCCCTGAAGCGAGAAATCCACATTCTTCAGGGGGGTAGTGTGTCGTCAGCCAGGGCCTAAAAAGGCGTGTTAAATCCTAATCCCCGAGAATAACCCCCACTCCGCCTGTTCTTTTGTCGTCGTGGCGAGAGAGACGGAGCGAGAGAAGGGGACAGCGGGGTGGGAGAGAGAGAGAGAGAGAGAGAGAGAGAGAGAGAGAGAGAGAGAGAGAGAGAGAGAGAGAGGTTTTCGACGTAGATTGATTCACAGGCTCACACAGACCAAGCGCGCGCGCGCGCGCGCGCGCCCACACAAACACACACACACACACACACACTTCTGACTGCTATTTGTCCTGGCAGCGAGCCGTCTTTTGTGGGAAGTAGCCTGGCAGTCCAGGTGTTTATGACGAACAGAGCGCCCCGGGGTCACTCCCAGTCACTGACCTCTCTCTCAGTGATCACACTGACCGCCACCACCGCCCCCCAGGCATCGAACACAAACCGAGGGAAAATGACCGTTCACACGGAGGCAGTGGACGGGCACTGCCGGTCAAAGCTCGCTCCGCTTCACGACTGGCGCGTGTTTGATGTCTTGAAGCAGTCTGAATCCAACGCGTGCGGTCAAACCCCAACGCACCGTGTGTGAAAATGAACTGAAACGGAGACACGGTTAATCAAAGGCAGTGTTGTCCGCTAAGGTTATTTAGTCACCAGCGGCCAGGGAGGTAGTGTTGTCCGCTAAGGTATTCAGTCATCAGCGACCAGAGATGAAGTGTTGTCCGCTAAGGTTATTCAGTCACCAGCGGCCAGGGAGGTAGCGTTGTCCGCTAAGGTTATTCAGTCATCAGCGACCAGAGATGAAGTGTTGTCCGCTAAGGTTATTCAGTCACCAGCGGCCAGGGAGGTAGCGTTGTCCGCTAAGGTTATTCAGTCACCAGCGGCCAGGGAGGTAGCGTTGTCCGCTAAGGTTATTCAGTCATCAGCGGCCAGGGAGGTAGTGTTGTCCGCTAAGGTTATTCAGTCATCAGCGACCAGGGAGGTAGCGTTGTCCGCTAAGGTTATTCAATCACCAGCGGCCAGGGAGGTAGTGTTGTCCGCTAAGGTTATTCAGTCATCAGCGACCAGGGATAAAAGCAACACGGCATTTCATTGCCTTGGACGAAAGATTTTTGGGTTTTGTTTTGGTTCCGT
>JADBJO010010836.1:0-2500 GCA_016801955.1 Conus betulinus | reverse complement strand
GCTCTCACACACACACACACACATACCGTCCTTTTACGCACTCATCATTTCAACTTCTCTCTCCTCTCTCTCTCGTCTCTCTCCATCTCTCTCTCTCTCTCTCTCTCCCACACACACACACACCACTATATTAACCAAATCGTTCTGTTAAATACACCCAGGACCCAGAGCAAACATTTGAGAGACACCCTGGGTGGCCGCAGCACGTGCACGCGATATGTAAGTCTCCCCCCCCCCCCCCATCCTCCCCCCCCCCCCCCCCCCCCCCCCCCCCATTCTTTCCCGTTTGTTTTCTTTCATTTTTTCTTTATTCACTTTTTTCTTCTTCTTTACTCTTTCCTTTCTTTTATTTCATTTTATTTTTCTCATGCTCTTGTTCTTGTCTCTCTCTGTCTCTCATCTGTCTCTCTCTCTGCTCTCTCTCTCTCTCTCCTCTCTCCTCTCTCTCTCCCTCTCTCTCTCTCTCTCTCTCTCTCTCCCCCCTTTTTCTTATAAGCCATTTGCGTCACACAAGTCCCTCAACCAACCCATTATGATTACAGTTCTAATTTGTTATCAAGTAGTATATTTTTTTAATCATGAATCTCAAAGCAGCGGGGACGGTCCAAATTGCTTTTTTTTTCTCTTTTTTTCCCTTCTTTCTTTTCTTTTTTATTTTTCTTCTTTTTTCCCCCCGTTCCTTTTTTGTGTGCGGGAGCCAGACCGTCTCTGTTGACTTTGCTCGCCTCTCAAGGCGGCGGTCTGTGTTTTTTCGTGGCTCTTTGCTGTCCTCCCCACGTCAGTCTCCCTGACAGACAGGAGGACATGTAGGAGAGTGGTCCTGGTGCTCTTTGCTGTCCCTCTCCCCACGTCAGTCTCCCTGACAGACAGGGACATGTAGGGAGAGTGTCTGGGTGGCTCTTTGCTGTCCCTCTCCCCACGTCCATTCTCCCTGACAGACAGGAGGACATGTAGGGAGAGTGTCTGGTGGCTCTTTGCTGTCCCTCTCCCCACGTCAGTCTCCTGACAGACAGGAAATGTAGGAGAGAGTGTCGGGTGGCTCTTTGCTGTCCTTCTTCTCCCCACGTCAGTCTCCCTGACAGACAGGAGGACAATGTAGGGAGATGTTTGGGGCCTTTTTTCTGCCCCTCCCCCCACCCCACGTCAGTCTCCATGACAGACAGGAGGACATCTAGGGAGAGTGTCTGGTGGCCTTTTGCTGCCCCCCCCCCCCCAAAAAAAAAAAAAAAAAAAAAAAAAAAAAAAAAAAAAAAAAACGTCAGTCTCAGCCTGACAAGACAGGAGTCATGTAGGGAGAGTGTTTGGTGGCTCTTTGCTGTCCTTCTCCCCACGTCATTCTCCCTGACAGACAGGAGGACATTTAGGGAGATTCCCCCTTCAGCCTGACACACTTCACCTACAGTCACCGTCAGACAACATCTAAAATCACCTTACGGCCCGGAGACCCATCTTTTTGTCGCCTCCCGATCGTCACTCTTCCCCCCCCCCCCTCCTTCCCCTTCTCTCTCCCCCCCTCCCCCCACCCGCCCCTTACTCTATAAAGTGCGAAGACCGACGGCTGGCAAAAGGTGCCCCCCCCCCCCCCCCCCCCCAAATCTCCCTCAAAGCCTCCCCCCCCCCCCCCCCCCCCTAAACTTTCTACTACGGCCATTCAAATAATTTTTTTATTTTTTTTTTTTTTTTTTTTTTTTTTTTTATATTCTGTAATAGTCTCACAGCGGATCTTTGGATTTAGAGACTGTAAGGCAGAAGGGGCTGACTTTGAATCACTGCACAGTAAAAGTTGACAGTTTTCTATGGAAGACTTTAAACATACTTCAGGGACATGAGAACAGCAACTAATTCTGCAGTAAATACTGATAAGTGTTTGCCAAGATAATATAATTCCTCCACTTTTAATTTTTAATTTTGTATTATAAAAGCGAAGCTGCTCCTGCTCTATGGTCATCTAACACTGAACCATCTTTAAAAATTGCAGATGGATCCTTAAATTGATTTTCCAAATGAGAATTTGCATACATTTTAAAAAGATTGGTGGATCGTTTAGTACAGTATAGTTTGTGTCATAATTTGAAAAAAAAAAAAAAAAAAAAAAAAAAAAAAAAAAAAAAAAAAAGGTTTTTTTTATCAGTTGCTCTTTTGCATTTGCAGCTCTCTCTCTCGCTCTCTCTCTAAAAAAAAAAACACAAAATTAACTTCTATATGTAAAAAAAAAAACTGTCTTTCCCCATTCAGTGCACAAGCGCGCGCGCACACACACACACACACACACACACACACACACACACACACACACACACACACACACACACACCACATGCGCACGCGCGCCCTTCCATCTACTGGTTCTGGGCAATCTCCATACAGCCATGTCTACCAAGCAGTGGTCGGAGGGGAGGGAAAAAACAAAAAGACCGAATGGAGGGGCGGAGGGCGAGCAGAGCAGGGCGCAGAAGGAGACATGAGGATCAGGAAGAGAAGGAAGGAAACAGAGGATAAG